>JACXGJ010002882.1:0-59910 GCA_016801105.1 Esox niger
GTGAGTGGTGAGTTGTGAGTGGTGAGTGAGTTGTGAGTGAGTGGTGAGTGATGAGTGAGTTGTGAGTGGTGAGTGAGTTGTGAGTGAGTGGTGAGTGATGAGTAAGTGGTGAGTGAGTGGTGAGTGAGTTGTGAGTGAGTTGTGAGTGAGTGGTGAGTGATGAGTAAGTGGTGAGTGAGTGGTGAGTGAGTTGTGAGTGAGTTGTGAGTGAGTGGTGAGTGATAAGTAAGTGGTGAGTGAGTGGTGAGTGAGTGAGTGTCTGAGAGACTGAGAGTGAGACCGAGAATGAGACCGCGTGTGTGTTGTGTCATCTCTCTCATCTTTCTTATTAATAACCTCCCATTCTTCAGCATTGTGCCCACTCACAGCATGTTGGCCATCATGGATCATTGCCACTCCAGCAAGATACCACAGTGACAGGCTGGACTCAACTAGTTCAGAGTGAAATGTGGAATTAGCAAATCCGCTCACCTGCTGTCTCATTCCTTGGTTCAAATGAATGCAGGACTGCATAGCAGGAGCTCTGGTGATTTATAGCAGTGATGTTTTCTTTAGAAGCTGACGGGATGTTGTTAATCATTACCAAATCGTAAATTATTGTGCATTTGTGTGATGTATGCAATATTTTTGTTACAAAAAATACACAATTTGGCTTACTCTTATGATTTTCTAATGAATTTAGAAAAAAAATTGAAATGTTGACAGGAATGACAGGAATGTCTGTGCGGGGAGTGGGAAATTAAAAACCATCTGTTATTGGTAGAAATTTGAATCTCTGCTATAGGAGAGTTTTGGAACTCAGTTGTGGGTAGTACGATTTGGAACTCAGTTACTGGTAGAGATTTGGAAATCTGGTACTGGTAGAGATTTTGACCTTTCTTTGTTATTGATATATTAACAATTTAAAGCATAATGAAGTCACTATGTAGAAAAAGACTTTAGCCAATTAAAGCACAAAGACTAGAAGTAGATGACCTGAATGGGCCTTTAAATGCTGACAAGTGAGCTGCTTGTTTAATATTACATCCAAAGCACGAACACTCAGTTCTGCCACCTCTGTCCACTTGGCATTCCTATGAGTGTGAGGTGTCGACAGCCACTCATCCTGATCACAGCTCTCCACTGCGTTGGCATTATAGCGGTAAAACTGACATCCTTACATTGCCAAAAACAGCAATAAAGAAATTAAAGCACTTCAGATCTTAGACATTGTTTTACTCTTACTAGCAAAATGTCCACAAGTACATAGCTGGCTGAAATATTTCCCTCAGATCGGAACAAGGCAAGAAGATTACAATTTGGGTCTTAAAATCTATTCATTTTAGTTTAGTTTTTCAGTGTAATGCAAGCTGCTTGTAAAAGTGTCTCAAAAATGATAGCACGACTTAATCAAGTTGCTAGGACACTTAATGTTTGAATATTTTTTGATTTCGTTATCTTCTCATACAGGGTTCCCTTTTGGCTGATGTAACCTACGGTCTCCACAGAGCAATTCACTGGTGTGGTCAGGAGTCCATTGTATCCCCAATATTCGCTAAGAAAATGTGTGAGCTTTTTCAATGGTTCTTACTATTTGCATGTGCAATGCTTCAAGCTTCACTATGGCAAACACTTTGGAAAAAAACAGAACAGTTAGGTTTTGCGTTTCATTCAATTTGAATTGGGGATATCCCTAATATATATTACCTTCATAATCACATTTTTTTGCTGACAGCATCAAAGCACTGTTTCCAGACTCTTAGGTCAGAGGAAGAACTTTGACTCAGATGTCAGATTAATTTGCTAATGCTTCAATAAAACAATTATGGTATTTAAAGTCCTGCTTAATGCTGACTTAGATGACTTCATCTGGACTAATGTATCGTTTATCATTTTATTCATCTTTTCATTTGCCATCTAAACTCACATTTTTGTATTTCTCAATCCACTTGCAGTATTTAGAGTTTTATAGCAAATATTTTCAGATACAGCATTTATTGAAAAGTATGTTTTTTCTGCAATGAATTTTCTGTACAAGGATCCGAAAGTATAAAGTGGTTTTATTATCCATAATCTAAACTAAGTGGCAAGATACAGCATGGATATTAAAACCAAACTTCAATGAATTAAATAAAAATCCTAAAAATAAAAATCCTTTATCCCCAAAAATGTAATAAGTTGTAAGTTGGATTTACAATAAATGTTTTGGTAAAATAAAATAAAAATTGCCTAGTGTGGCTGTTGGATTGTGTGATTCTAACTCAAAGTGTCATCTCATTGCCTCAGAATGGCTTACCACATTTTTTTATTCTATGGCTCTTCCAGTAACACTCCTTATGTTTATGTGTTCTCAAGGCTTTCCACTGAAATTGTGAAAACGGAGGCCTATGAAGAGGATACATCACAGCGAAATGTAGACACGAGTATTGAACCCCGGTCTAAATATAGTATTGAAAAAGGTGACGTGGAATTTTCCAGCAACACACGGATTGAAAAGTGGAGGATCCCACTGAGTATAGCGAAATTTAGCGGCAGCATCAAGGTTTGGGGTTAATTGTCTCCATTTGTCGCACTCTGGCCACTCCTTGTGGAATGTCCTTGTATGCCTCTGAACTCAATCTAGGAGAAAGACCAGCGGGTGTTCCCTCTGGAGCGTGAAGTGTAGGATGCCTGGTGTGGCAGGCAGTGTGATAAGAACCAGAACTAAATCGAAAGTGCTTTGGAAGACATATTTAGGGAGAAAAATGAGTAAAGGTGTGGGGAGACAATGGGGAGAAACATTTTGTAAAAGAAGAACAACATTTTTTTTTACAACAATATGTTCCCCATAGGACCTAATCATCAATGTATTAACATGTTCCATTTTAACGTGCACTCAAATTGCTTTAAAGTTTATTTTTCTTAACAAAAGATTAATACTCTGACTGAAGAACCTTTTTGGGTGCACTTCTTTTCAGTTGTATTTCACTGGCTTTGCCTAATGTAACACTTGAATACGGTTTTACTTTCAAACACCCTACAAACCTCAGACATGGGGAGTTGAGTCTTTTTCAAGGACTGGACGTGGATGATAGCTGGCCATGTCTGGTGTGGTGGATTGAATGTTTTGAGTGATATCCGCATTTCTTGTTTCTGTGGCACTTTCAATAAGCTATACAAGTAACTGTTGTGTAGGGATTTCCAGCAGCATTTATTCTCTAGGTAGAGCATTATATGATACAACAAAACCAGACAGTAGGATATGTAGGATATGGTGCTCTATGATGTGCCTCATACTGAATCCTGGTGTTTGACTTTTTAGAAATCTGCCATTCCATTGACGGGAAAACCTGTCGAGCTGTTTAAAATCTGGCAACAGCTCATAAAATGTTTTCCTCTGGAAAGCTGTGACCTTGACATGTCTTTCATTCTTGAAGCTAATGATAAAGATGAAGAATAACAGTATTTATATCAACATAAAGGACATTTTTCCTAAACCAGGAAAGGTTTTGGAAAAAAACAAACATGATTTGCCTGAAGAAGCTATTTGGGCACAGTCAGCTACATTCTTGCAGCACACATTACTCCATTATTTTGTCTGGTGTAAGTTATGTTCACAAGCATTGATGGTTAATTTTACATTTCCAGTATTAGCCAACCACAACGTCCCCCTTACCGGAATGAATGTGATATCAGATTCACTTGAAATCAAAACTAGGGTGATTCACTTTAAATTACGCTGAAAATGGGAATTTCCACATGTGCAGATGTGCAGTACATTACATAGCGCACAAAGCAGACTGTCGGGATGAGTGACTCAATCGACATTAATAAACAAACTTCAACAAACATGAATAATGACCCATGTGCAGTGCTGTGTTTCGTGTTGTAGTCGTTGCAGTAGCCCGGGCCAGAGGGACTGGGGCCATTTCTTCTGGGCGGGAAACCGGCATCTGTTCACAATCCTCACTTGAAAAAGCCTGTCAAGTGTCACTGCCACCACCGGTGTGTTTTTCAGTAACAGTTACATTGCTTTGCGCAGCTATTAGGTTACTTTGTGACATATCTGGATTATGTCTTTCCCCACTGCGAGTGAAAGCCCTGGAGGCAATGGCTGGAGTCAGGCCGTGATATTTCAGTTATGCAAAGCAGCTTATGTTGGGTTCCGACAAAAATATGAATGTATCACTTGTCATTAATCTTGAAAAGAACACAGCATTTCAAGTTCAAGGTCAGCAGGAGGAAAACCTATTCTAATCGTTGGGTAGAGAGGATGCTCGTTCAAAAGCACGAAAGAAAAGAGCAATGACGTCGGAAGACTGAACAGCGGTTGTAGTCGCAGGAGTACGTTGCTAGGACAGGTGAGAAAAATATTGTGAAAATCAACTGAATTGCTTCACTCTTGAAGCCAAAAATTAGGGCGCAGAAAAAGATACACGGTTAAAGAGCTCCAGAAAGCATTCATTACCATGCTGCGTGAGAAAAAAATCGTCTGATTTCATGTAACGTCTTTTCAGGCAAAAAACGTAATGATCACCTACAACCTGTTAAATCTCCACTGATAATAGACTTATCTCATGGCAGGTTTTGAGTCCTGTTTTTGAATGGCAGTGACGGCATGGAGTCATTCTACAAAATGTTTGATCACAATCATTTGGCATGACAGTTTTTTAATCTTAATTCAACCAGTCTGAAACCTCTACTGGGTTGCAAGAAATTCTAATGAAAGTTGTGGTTTATGGACATTAACAGGAAAACTCGGTTTGCTTTATTATTCGCTCAAACAATAAAGCACTAATCGGGAACAACTGAAATTGCATTGCCGTTCGTCACACATAATGTTGCTTTGAATGGCATTGTTGTTTATCAGCTTGATATTACACTCAAAATATAAGATACGTCATGTGATGCATATCTTTTGCATACAATGATTTTCTTAAATCTGCAGCCATAGACCTGACCACACGCTGGGTATCGGTCCTGTTGATACTCCGACGTAACTGTACTCTGTACATCTTACATTTCTGCTTGCCTTTGCCCAGTCTTGTATTCAGGCTGTGAATAGCGTGTGTAATTGCACTCATACCTTTTTACTTTTTGTCTCTTAAAAACTCCTAGCTCGTTAAGGAATTGTATTCCTGCTGCAAGATGAACTGGCGTTCAATGAGTTTAGAGGCATTTTCTTTTGAATCTGACCAGGTAAGCTGTTTCTGTACACTTCATTCTGCTGCTCCCATCAGCAGATACATTGTCAATGAAGACAAGTGAGCCAGTATTGGTGGCAGACATACATGCCCAAAACACAACACCAGCTCCACCAGGTTTCTAAGATGAGCTGGTAGGAACTGTGGCTGTTATGCAGGGACTGTGGCAAAAGGTTCTGTAATTTCAAAATGTGTATTCTGACATGGAAATACTGTAGAATTGGAGCCACCGTTTTTACAGTTAGTAATAATTAACGAAGGAAATGTGGTTTTATCTGTGACGTTGCTGACAGCGCAGTACACAGCTGAAGGGAGAACAGAGAACCTTAATGAAACAGCTGAAAGGTAGCAGATTTGAAATCCTCCTCCGGCTTGGACCCGCGTCCGCATATCGCCACTCCTGAACGCACCCCAAGCTCCACGGCTCCTGAACGCACCCCATGCTCCGCGGCTCCTGAACGCACCCCAAGCTCCACTGCTCCCGAACGCACCCCAGTCATCAGATCCCAATCACCCTCATTCTGAGCACCTGTGTCCCCACCTGTGTCTGGTTTATGTACCTATTTAGTCCTGTTCAGTTCTCCGTGGCCTTTGTGTGGTATTGTTTATCATTCATACTGACCCTTTGGTTTTTTGCGCTTTCATCTAGTGCATCTTTAGTATCGATTCCCGTGTTTGACCTTAGCCTGCTTTTCTCCTCGACTTGTGACTGTGTCATCGTTTGCCTCTCGTGTTTTTGACCCTTGCCCGTCTGAATATCCTTAGCCTTGCCCCGTCCGGAGTTCGTCTCCTAAAAAACTGCTTGCTCCACAACTGGAACCAGCCTCCCTCTGCCTTGACCCATTCGTTACCGCAGAAGAAAAACTGAAACAAGGTCATGAAAAGAAAATCCTGTCACGGAATCCAAATAATGACCGACAAAACGTATGAGAGACGAAGAAACCTACATAGGGACAGTGATCAGGGATACAGAAAAATGTATTCTGTTCAGAAAACGTTATTTGTCCAAGAATGCATAGGGACCAGGAAGTGGGACATACCCATGGGCAGATCCACAAATGGACTTCCTCTCCAGGAAAAGCCCACTGAGAAGGTCACGCTCCTCCCACTAATGAGTAGAAAACAGAGTTCCCCGTGTCGTCATCCCTGCACGCATCACACCGGGTCACGGCCTGTTCATCTCAGGCTCATCCGCTGTGTGAACTGCGCAGCGGATGAGTGCCAAAAGCCAGGAACGTAGCTAGTGGTGTCAAACTGTCAAATCTCCCTGCAAATGTTTCAATCCGCGTGCTTACAGGGGTTCAAAGCTTGGAGCTTAATGTAATTCTCTGGCACAACAGGATTTGTATCATTCCCAAAGGGGTCGGTGAGGGTTAAGAGCTGATAAGTAGTGGTGTTTAAGTCGCCTGAGCCACGCTGCTGGGCTCTGGGCTGGCAGGGGGCAACGCGGGGCAGTGGACTCAGCTCACCTCGCCGGGGAGGTTACTATGGCTGTAACCAGAGGATTCCCGGCCATGGGAGAGATGGGATGAATGCAAAAACCTTGTCGGCCCAGTTCAAGCGGCAAGCAGCGAGAAGGACTCACCATTAGGCAAATCAAGAAATCGCCCCGGGCGCTTCACGTCGTGAGGAGATCTCGTGAACATGGTATAATTTCGGCTAATAATATGTCATTATTTTTATCTTGCCTTGCTCTCCTTGAAGCCCTTGTCTGTTGGGCTTGAGGCTGTCCTCTGTGCGCCAGTAAGCTCTGAGGAGTATGAGATATGTTTGAAGTGAATGTGGTTGTCAAAATATCACGTCTGACCCACAGTCACAGCAACCCCGTCTGACTGGGTCTAAAAAGTCTATTTACATCAATCGGTCACTGGAGGCAACTAAGGTAAGAGCCTGTTGGCACTCAGGTTGACCTTTTACCAGAAGGTGAGATGCTGGTCAAGGGTCATGTAGGTCTCCTTTTAGCGGAATGTTCCTGTAATGGACACAATATTCACACTATCTTAGATAAGTCATCTGATATCATAATATTACACAAAATGACATATTTCTCTAAGTGCTGGCGTTTTTCTCTGAGTACAGATGATCGATATAGAATTCATATACATGCATATCGTTGTATTATAACGTTAGATTGCAAATGCCACGTAATGAATGTATCCCCATTTCACTGGAATGCTGTTGTGGAGAGATTCTCTCATCCTGTATCCTGTTATAAAACACTCTAAGGGATGTTTCAGTGAGATGCAGTTTAAACATTTGAAGCCTATCAATGGTTCAAACGCGACCATACTCAACTAGTTAAATCTTTAACTAGTTAAGTATGGGATCTACACTATAAAACACCAGCCACGGTGCTGTAAAATCAGATGTACCTTTACTGCATTTCATTAGAAAGACAATGCGGCCCATTTCTTTCCAAAATAGATAGATTTTCTCTGTACCTCACAATTAATTTCTCAGACCTTTTTGGAAGTGCCTCTCTATCATGCTCTGCCGTTATCGCTCCTATGGACGTAATGACAGTTTCCTGGTGCAGATTTACCTCGGATGAACCGCGTCAGGAACACTCAGCTCTAGGGAGGTGTGGGCGGGCGCTCGCTTTCTAATTTGAGTGCACGTCTGCTCAATATCCCCCACAGTTGTTCTGCCTTCTTGTGCATTAAAGCGGTGTGATTATATAAAACGGAATGGCAAAAGATACGGTGCCTGAGTCTGGCCTCGTTACTGGCGTCTCTATAGTTTCTAATCATTAGGATTTTTATTCGGTTTGTGTGGATGGTGGCTTCTCTTGGGCGGGGGGCTGTCTTTCTCACAGATCCTATTATGTCTTTGTATGAAAAGGATAATATCTAGTGTCTAAAGGAAATTATCTGTTCTGATGAAGGATAAGTTTGTTTACCTGGCTAGAGCAAAAGCAATAGTTCCAGGCATCTAAGGTCAATTAAACGTAATAAAGCTTAATAGTATCCCATTATATTATTAGCCACCCTTCCAGTAGACTACTAAGAATCCAAGCCGAATGTCTCGTCATGAGGCAAAGTTAATAATCGCTAACACCTTTCGTTCTCCAAGTACGTTTCCAGGAATTTGACCTGGTGAATGGGTGCTAGCAGTAACAAACAAGGACCGTCATCAAGGGAGTCGTGGACATGACTTTGGATGTTTAAGGCTCGTTCACTTCTACCCGTCAACTGGATTGGTTGACTAATACATTATTGTTTTTCTTCTCTTTAAGACCTGTAGGAGTTCCAACTATTTCTGAGTCTTGCCATGTTGGACTACAAAAAACAATCAACGAAAAACACTGGAGAAGATCTCCTTTCGTGTTTCCTTTTCAGAAACCACTAGATGAGAAAAACGTTCTGACCTCTTCTCTAAGTGTCTGTTATCCCACACTACCTTTGTAAATTGCACCTTAAACAAAGGATCTACCTTTATGACACCTTTAAGTGAAAAATTTCAGCGTGGCTGCAATTCTCACAGCAGTTTCCCAAAAGTGCCCTTGAAGTGAACAATCCTTTTAACTGGAATAGAGTGCAACAAGCATCATCATGCTTCATTCGGTCCTTACTCATGTGAGCAACAATACATCACAACCCACGCTAGAGAACAGAGATTAGTGAGTGATTGCCGCTGTCATTATTTTCTTTTCACAGCCATTATGGCAATGGATTGCTGCCCATTTTGCGCTCAAAATGAAACTTCAGAGACCAATATTTGCCAATGGGGGGGAAGCGAAGACATCGGAGCTCTGTGGGGTTATGCAAGCATGGACGAGTGGACCATGGATCTATCTAGTTCCAGTTGTTGAAGGTTATGTATGTTCCAAAGTTTAGTGCCAGGGCATTGTCCAAAATTAGATGGTGAAGTAATATGAGTGGCTTTGTAGGTTAATCAGTGGGGAATGACACATCGGACGCGTGACATGGCATGCTAGTTGGATGTGTGACATGGCATGCTAGTTGGATGTGTGACATGGCATGCTATTTAGATGCGTGACATGGCATGCTAGTTGGATACTGCACCATTGTGGCTCTTATTCTTTACCAAAGCACTCAAAGTTTCCCTTTTAATCCTACTTCACTGCCAGTGAATATACATTTAGAATTAGTAATGCATCATTTTAGGTTGTAAGATCTAATGATAAATCAACAAGGAGCCAGAAAGACTTGTGTAACTTGAACCTGAAGGAGAAAAATAATTTGGAACCTTTGACAGCAGCTCATGTGCACTCAGGCTTTGAATATCATTTTGACGCATTCATGGAGTATTTCAAGAAAGTTTTTGCTTTGCTAAATTCTTAAATAGTTGCCATCATCACTACATCTGAGTCAGTGAATCGTTCGCCCGACACGATGGCTGAATACACTACAACTCAGATTTGACCCTTCAGGGAAATTATGTGCTAGCCTTGAGAAAGATGTCAGGAAGCCTATGAGGTAATCTAAGAGTGATTTGTTCACCTGACTCTCACCGTGTGGTTTTCCTATCCAGTCTCTTTTAGGAATCATGGAGAAAAGTGTTAATTTTGGCCAGACTTGGAGTCCACTCATAGTTCTAACAACTCACAGAGGGTCCTACCCAGCTTAAAGACCCGGACCTCATCATTACCTTCTTCCCGAATCAGCCAGTTAACTTTATTTAAGTCAGTTACAGTTGTCTGATGAGGGAGTCTGGAGGTGAAGCAGGAGGTTGGGGTTAGAGTGAATGTAAGAATGAGGGAAAGTGAATATAATGTTTTGGCAGTGCATGTTTTGAGGTCAGGGGGGTGTAAGTTGCCTGTTCTTTTCTTCTCTGTGGTGTCATTTTTGTCTTTGTAGTGTCACAAAGATTGTATGTGATAAATATGCAAAATGCAAGGATCCATTTTATCTCTAAGATATATTAATATCTTAAAATGTGTCAACTACAACCACAGAAAGAGTCAAATAAAATGACACAAAAATCTATTGTTTTCTTATACTGCTTACGTTTAAAAACGAGGTTGAGAGAATATGTTGGTGTTTAAAAGGGTTTGTGGATGTGCGCCCTAAAACACTGATTACTGTGTTGTTATTCTTGACAAGTGTTGACCTCTTGACCCACAAAGCCTTAATTCCTTGGATTAAAGTTGTCTCCAATCATTTGTACCCGGAGGGCATTTCCTGTGCCTGAACTTCCTGTGATCTATGCCCCCTTCTGATGTTTCTGTTGGCTTTCGCCCCGTGCTTCTTCCAGACCAACAGCTGTGCTCAACTATTTTCTGTTTCTCTAATAATGTACCCCTGAGAAATGTTAAGCGTTGAAAAAGCAGACTCTGACATTGGGATCCAACCAGCTGTGTGGGTTATTTTTTTACTCCACTCTCAATTTGTATACATTTTGTTGCCTGGGACACAATGTGTGGGAGTGCCATGTGATCCAGATTCACACGTGGTCCAGCCCAGTGGTTAACAGAGTTGGCTCAATCAAGTTTAACGTCTTGCTTTTCTTGCCTCTGAGTGGCAACAAGTAATAAACTCATAATACATCTTTATTCTGCTTGCAATAATTTTTTACACCATAAGATGAACTTATTGTGGGCCCCTCTGATTGGATGCACACATTAGAGCGCCGCTTCGGGCAAGAGAGTTGACCCGAATACGCCCAGCATACTTACAATCTGTGGTTGAACCCCCCCAGAAAACCCCGAGCAGAGGCCTGACTCTGAGTCATGAGGGCAGAGCTGGACTCTCAAATGGACCCCTACAGAGAGTTTGGAGCTTTTCGGAGATATCGTTTCGTACACAATATGTACTGATGTGGTTGCCACCTTCCACCGTAGTGATCATTTTACAGAAAGCAGAAGGCATTCTTGAACAGAAAGCCCATTTGGCAACCCGGGCTCACAGGATGGTACTCATGTCCGCTGAAGCTGTGAGAACCGGTCCAATGCATTTTTCCAATCCCCTCTCTGCCTTTTTCAGTTGTGTGCGTTCTTGGCCATCTCTTGGAGATGATACGATGCACTGGTCTCCCACGCTGTTGCTCGTCACTTAACTTCCTTAAAGGTTTTCTCTGGAACCCCAGTTAAAACCAAGCTGACTCAGCTTATTGAACATAAATGGAACAAGTTATTTGAATGCAAGTTATTGCGAAAACCCCCTCTGTTAAATCATTATTGTTGTATTGATGCTGCATGACATCGATTATTCTCAAACTTTTTCTGATAGAAAGATTCTCAGCAGCCACCTTATAGTTACAGCACAATGGAAGATTGACAAAGATAGCATGGACATGTCAGGTACTGGCTGGGGTGCCTCTAGACATCTCTATGCACCTGGGGGCCACAGCCAGGGCCTTACCGTGAGGATGCCTCTAGACATCTTTACGTTTGAGATTTGGTTGTCCTCAATTAGAGGCAGCTGTGCGGCGTTGCCTCCAATTGAGGACCCTGTATATGTTCAGTAGTTTCCACATCCGGTATAGATCATTGTTTGTGCGTTCTGCCTCAGTTTGCCTCTCCTTTTGTTGTTTTTCTTCATGAGGAGAAGTAATGAAAGGATGTTTTCTGTTACGCGCTCTGCGCTTCGTGTCTTGCTTGCCTACAACCGTGACAGGACAAACCAAGTACAGAGCTTTGGGAAAGAAAGTTTAAAACACCCCGCACTTGGCACTGGAGAGAAATTGTATCCGTTTCCAAGCTAACTTTCTGCATTTCTACAGGTTGAAAGAAATCTGAGTAGTGCGTATTTTAACATCTCAGACAGTTGGTTCAGTATAGGCATCATGGATTCATAACATTAATGTATATTATAGCTTCATTTTACACCTTATAAACATATTACACAAATCATGTGGCCAAACTGTTTAATTTTGTTAATTTTTATTCTTATTGTTATGGATTTGGATGGTATTTTGTCAGGACCTTTCTGGGAGGGTAGTGAGACAGGGATCAGACTGTATGTACATGCTTATGGCAAGTCTCATAAGACATAATGACTAAATTCCAGTTCTCTGTACTTGTATAAATTAAGTTAGGTGTTATATTTTAATATTTTTCTGAGTCAGCACTTTTCTTTACATATCACCCCTAGGCCGCTGTGAATGCCACTGTGAATGCCCCTGTGAAAGCCCCTGTGAATGCCACTGTGAATGCCACTGTGAATGCCACTGTGAATGCCACTGTGAATGCCCCTGTGAATGCCCCTGTGAATGCCCCTGTGAATGCCCCTGTGAATGCCACTGTGAATGCCACTGTGAATGCCACTGTGAATGCCACTGTGAATGCCACTGTGAAAGCCCCTGTGAATGCCTGGCAGTTATAAAAGTAGCTAGTAACAACAAGTTAATTCTCTCAGTATGACCCATAAATTCCTGAAAATAAGTAAACATATTTAAAAAATCACAACAAACACAGGTCTTTGAATTGCAATAAGACATTTTGCAGGGATTTCCAGTCAGACAATGAACTAATTCAGCATTTCCATGTTTGTTGTTTACCTTCCAGGTCTTTAACTCTTAGAAAGTATTTTTGGAAAGGTTTTCTTAGGATAAAAGCATAATTTTCAACAAAGAGGGAAAATCAGTGCACACTGCATTTTCAAGTAATATTCACAAAAAACAAAGGAGGTTTTGTTGTCTACAAATTAGGAGTCCAAGTAAATGTTAATTTCTTATCGATCAATTGACTGATTGAATGTTTCATTACATAATCTTTAAGTGCGACAAGCAAATCACAAAGCAATACAGATGATTCACAGAGCAAAAAACAGATGATTTACAGAGCAATACAGACGATTCACAGAGCAATACAGATGAATCACAGAGTAATATAAACTTATTTTTTTAAATGTTTAAAGGTTCTCTTGTTAATATTCGGTTCTACTTCCTCCATTGTCCGACCTCCCAGATCAGTTCCCAGGAGTCCTCTGAACATACCAACGACAGTTATCCACACAATCTCCTCATAAACACAGTAACTATACTGCGAAAGTACATGCGTATCAGAAGAGAGGCAGTTGCACAGACCACTGGACAACCCTGAACTGTAACATATTGGATCGAACACAAGTCAGGAGTCCCGAAATCTGTTAAATGGTCATTTAGATAATTGATAAATTCCCCTTGATTTCTCGGTTGTTTACAACAACAAAATATATCATAGTTTCTAGATACATTTAAAGCCAGGATCAAATCGAATTAACTTTATCTAGTTTTAGCTGAGAAACACAAAGAATATAATTATTTGGTTAAGGAGGTCAGCATTTTTCACAGATCAATGCTCTGAAATAAAAACAAGAAACCAGGCAAGCCTAGTTCAGCTGGACTGGAATAGAAAGTATTACCCTATTGAGCTTCGAACCCCTCAAAAGACTCAAACTTAGGTGTTCCACATGAGAGGCACTGTCTTTAACCACTACGTCACGGCATTACACGGTCCAACGGACGCTAGACACACTGAGCATTGTGTTAAACTGACTAACGTTTCTTATTAAGTTTACCTCCACCATAGCGTCCATGAACTGCATGGCTTTTGCCACTGGACATTTCTACTAACTTCCTAGGAGTATTCATAAGAATTGAGCAATTGCTAGCAAGACTGAAGATTAACTTTTCCAACCGTATACGGTTCAAGTTAAGGCTTACTATAACGTATTTACTGTATGTCGTAGCAAGCAAATGTGTTTGTCTATCCTGACCCAAAACACATGCATGGAATCGTACCTTGGAAATCCACCAGAAACAGCGGCAATATAATTGTAAACTGTTTTATTTCAGGCTAGCTACAATGTAGATACTGAAGGTTTTAGCCAGTGAAGTTTTCGTCTATGCAGAATTACTTTCTTTGCCTGCGAAGAGATCCAAACGTGGGACCTATACAGTGGGGCAAGAAATTATTTAGTCAGCCACCAATTGTGCAAGAGCCTCTTAAAGAAGAAGTTACAGGTCTGTGAGAGCCAGAAATCTTGCTTGTTTGTAGGTGACCCAATACTTATTTTACAGAGGAATTTACCAATAAATTCATTAAAAATCCTACAATGTGATTTTCTGGATCTTTTTTTCTCATTTTGTCTCTCATAGTTGAAGTGTGCCTATGATGAAATTACAAGCCTCTCTCATCTTTTTAAGTGGGAGAATTTGCACAATTGGTGGCTGACTAAATACTTTTTTGCCCCACTGTAGTTTACAGGTCCACGTCTCTAACCACCACGCTACTTAACTAGGGGTACTCAGTCAGTCAGTCAGTCACTCAGTATGAGACATTCGCTTAAGCGGGCCGGCAAAAAATCCTGAAAATTGTGCACGGTCTTGTATGCATGTATACTTTCTATAACAATTGCGGCATAGTGACTGTATATTCTCTAGAGACGTATCCAAGATCGATATCCTGTTTAAGGTAAACCTGTGGTATAGTGTGTGCTGATTGTGGGTGTGTCAACAGAAACAGAAGCTTGAGGCTACAGGCTGAAGCTGTAATAGCAGGTTTCTTTGTTTTGATGATTTATTTCCCCAGTAGGACATTTCAGGTATTTCAGTCAGATATTGGTGGCACCTAGGAGCAGGTAAGCATTGGCCGCACAGTATTCCTGTCAGTTATATGTCCTTACATACTGTAATACAACATATAATTTAATACAATAACCAACTGATTTTAGTGAATTGTTGCATATGCAGTTAAACCTAACAAGGCCGCTGGTCTTGTTTGGTTTAACTGCATAACCAAATCTTACAGTTTTAGTTTTTCAACATAATAAATTTCCACACAATATGTTGGTTAGTCTGCAATTTTAAAAGTCAAGATTATTTCACATTTCACATAATTTTAAGTTTGAAGTATGCAGATTTAAAAACACAATCTGCAATTCAAACAAAATAAGTAGGTCACCCTGTTAGAAACAGCTAAGGGAAAATACCGGGGAAATTTTACCACTCTTAAATGTATAGCTTTAGTTGCAGGGACTACCCAACCATGATATCAAATAATTATATTTTTAGTTAGTGTTTGATCACAGTGACATTATTTAACACAAAGCAGATTAACAAGCTCGTATATCAGATTCTGACTGGGTTTGAAAAGAGCTAAAGTGGCAGAAGGACCTGTTTTGGGAAATGAATAATGATTTTTAAATTGATAAGCCCCCCCAAAAAATAAATGACTACGTTTGAAGCTGCAGCTTAAATGTACAGCTATCTTTATTCTCTCTCGTCACAGCAACTCCCTTAAACACCTACACAATAGTGCCTTATAGGTATTTTTTTAATTAAAATGTATGTGTTCCATAGCGTGGGGTGAGATTGTTTTTTTTTAACCTTCCGCAGTCTTACGTAAACGCTTCTAGGAACTGCGTCCTCCGAACACCTAAAGTACGCTTGTCGCCTGTGTAATATACAACCGTCCGCAGCAACAGCACACAAAGGCACTAAAAAATGCGAGCCTGTTGCCCCCCCCCCCCGGGGATGCGAAGGTGAAGAGTCGGGTCCTGCTCGAGCTCACCAACGGCTGAGGGTCGTTTCGCACGTTGTTTTCCCTAGCTGCCATCTGGAAGTCATCATGGCACGTTGTATTTTCCTGCGCTGTGCACACGGGGTACCTGTCTTAATGATGTATTGGGTTTAACCCTGTGTACTCCGGAGAAGAAAAACACCAGCTGAATGCTTTAAATCGCGCGTGTTGCCACAGGCTACGGTTTCCCTGTAACACCGGGCTGGGGGAAATCGTTTAGGTCAGAGGTCATTGGTTTGGGGAAATGGACCTTGCCCATGTCCTGGGCTTGTTTTACGACTGCATGGGAACACAGCGCCTTGATAGATATGCTGAGACAGCATTTGGCTTTTCCGAAGCCCTTTGAAGGTAATGAGCTCCCTTTTTCCATGGCCGTAATTTCAAAATGAATGGACCTCTGGTGGGATGGGGGCCTCTGGCTAGTAGAGAAGGACAAAGAAGGGCCATGGTCACATTGGCTTGTTTCATTACTCAGATTTTTTGGGGTAAACAGACATCCAGAGCCATGGATATGATGAGTTGGGGAACGATTGGAATGGACACCGTTACCATTTGTCCCTTCTAGGCGAGAATATGGCCTAGTGATAGGGATGCGCTGATCTCGTATCATACTCCTATCCGTTTGTCACACGTGATACTCATGATCGGAAAACCCGAAATGTTTTCATAATCCTGGACTGTAGAGATGTTTTGGGGGAATTATTGCAGTTTTGATTTTGTGATTTTTTAATTTTTTTTTAAAGGAGGCCCCTTTCCGGGCTACATTGGAAG
Organism: Esox niger; assembly: GCA_016801105.1. Classification (NCBI taxonomy): domain Eukaryota; kingdom Metazoa; phylum Chordata; class Actinopteri; order Esociformes; family Esocidae; genus Esox; species Esox niger. The sequence continues at coordinate 16,399 of JACXGJ010002882.1, forward strand.
AGAATGGGGCGACCGATATAGCATTTGAAAATATAGGATATAGTCGGTTTTCCAATACAGGAAGGACAAGGTATATTGATAACGGGCGTTTGTATATTCTCAGAAAACAATTAATGCCAAACCTAGCATAGACTCTAGAAAGTCATTTGCCCACGGTCAATTGCAAAGTTTGAGCCTATTGATTGATGCAGACCTAAAACAATATATAAACAGAGTAGAATTGCGGGAGTCAACTGTCAGAGAGAGACTGCACGATCTGGGCATACCTGTGAGTTTAGAAAGGAAGTAGCTTCTGCTTTTAAATAGGAATATCAAGAAACTACTGATGTTTGCCAGACAACACCTACGTAAACACCAAATTGCTGGAACAATGTGCACCGGACGGTCAAAGATGAAGTTGTGCTTGGGGAGTAGGATCAAAATGTTCCCTGTTTTCTGTCGTTTTAAACTTAGGAGGGAATGTGGTCTTGCTGCCACTCTGCTGACCCCCCCTCCCCCGCCTGTCCCTGTCCTTGTCCATCTGGTCATGCCTCCGATCAGGACTAGGTTTAAATAGACTCTGGGCTCAGCCCACATGTAATTATTACAGTTTGGACTCTTAATATGTTCACCCGGCACAGCCAGAAGAAAACTGGTCAACCCTCTGAGCCTGGTGCCTCTCTAGGTTTTTTCCTAAATTCAGCCTTCTTAGGGAGTTTTTCCAAGCCACTGAAGTTTAGCACTACTGATATTTGCTCCTTGGTGTTTAAGGCCAGGTGTTTTGTGAAAGCACAACTGCTGATAAAATACGTCTTTATAAAATACATTTGATTGATTGATTGATCATAACTGCAACACATGGATGTGGTGACAATGGTTTGGGGCTACTTTGATGCCACTGGGCCTGGCCATCTTGCCATCATTGTGTCAACCATGAATTCCATATTTTACCAGAGATTTACTGAGAAAAGTTTGATGCCATCTGTCAAAAAGCTGAACCAAACCTGAGTCTTGCAACAGGACAATGATCCAAAACATACAAGCAATGCTGCAAATATTTTTATAAAGATGAAATTGAGTGTTTTGCAATAGCCAAAATCCTTCATCTTAATCCTATCAAAACGCAGTGTGGGGAAGTCAGCTGGGCAGCAAGAAAGCCGACTAACATGACACAGTTGAAGCGGTACTGTAATGAACAGTGGGCAAAAAGATCTCCCAGTTGATGTAAGAGACCAATATATAGTTTCAAGTAACGGCCGCATGAAGTTAATTCAGCTCATGTCATGGAAAATCATCCCCAACACTAAATAGGTAAAAAAACACTATTGTAATGGAAGAAGCCGGACTACTTTGTGAAGACACTGTGAATATATGTATTTTAAGTCTGCACTGATCGATTGGCTCAAACTTGGCAATTGACAATGGGCTAAGCCTTTCTAGAGGCAAATTCGACAAACCAATTTCTGAAGTAAAACACATGATCCAAAATGCTTCTTCTGTGTTTGTCTGGAGCTATGGGTTGGGGTTGCTCCGGACCAGCTTGAATGAGTGCACAAATGTTCTAGTTTATTATGGATACATGGATTTGTCAATGGTGGTGTTGTGAATAATTTTTTATGTATGTGACTTAATATTATATAAACCGATAGATTGATTTCCACTCTTCTTACGTAAAGTATGACTAGACTGTTGTAGAAGTGCTCATCAATGTGTACTGATCAGGGCCCTTAAAGCCTCTTCCTGTTTTTAATTAAAATTCCTGAATGGGGCCCTTTAAGCTTGGAGAATCTGGGCGAGGGGAGGCCTGGGTTTCCATTACTGCCGGGTTGAGGATCCTGTGGTCATCAGGGTCCAGCTTCTGGTTTCAGTCTGAACTCGTGAGATGCCACACCCTCTTTAAGCCACACCCTCACTTAGCCACAGCCCAGTAGGACATGTTCCATTCTAAAGACAACCCTGTCCTTGTTTCTGTTTCCAGAAATATATAAATACCAAGTCTGTGGCCTGTAACTGGAGAGACCTCGTCCCACTGCACACGGCGATGGGCGTTCTCCCTAATAAAACATGTAGGCAGCCTGAACCCAGAATTTCCCAAGATTTCCCAGAATTTCTGGGTTCATGAGTCTGGCAGATTTTATGGCAATATCATGTTTGTCATTAGCCAACATTTAAATTCTACTGGTGTTGCTGGAGTCTGTCACCTCACAACAATGCAGGGCTCAGCCAGTCAATGCCTCCCTAATATATATATATATATATATGAACATTCATGTGTAGCATATTTTACAATTCTTTTAATTTATAAAAAAATGCCTTTACAATATGCAATTTCTCATACAAATGACAAAAAACAGCCACATGGTGGACAATATGATCATTTCCATGCAGATATCCGCGTGACATGTTTTTGGAGGACAATCCCTGGTTTGTGGATTAAATCTGACCTGGCGACGTGAGTGAAGGACAACAGCAACAACCAACATGGTCATCCTGTAGCTTGGAATGCCTGCGTCCCTGTGCTGTGCAACAGTTCAATGACACATGGTTGCAGTTGTACAAGCGTTTTGTGAAGGATATCTTCCTGAACTCCGTTGATGCCAAAGGGATATTGCATTGTTCTAGAAGATAATTTAGAGTGTGATGGTCACTGAACAACATGAATCGAGGATGTCAGATCGTACTGCTTGATATGTGCACTGCTTGATGTGTGCACTGCTTGATGTGTGCACTGCTTGATATTTATACTGCTTGATATTTGCACAGCTTGATATGTGCACAGCTTGATATGTGCACAGCTTGATATGTGCACTGCTTGATATGTGCACTGCTTGATATGTGCACTGATAGTAGCCAAGTCCACTATGTTACTGAACACTGTAGGTCACTTTAAACTTGCAATAATGTGTTTATCTGTGTGTTCGCACATCATTATGTTGTCACTTTTTTAATATTTCACTGTAATACCGTGTGTTGTCTCTGTTTTACTTGGTCACTGTAATACAGTGTTTTGTCTCTGTTTCAATAGGTCACTGAAATACAGTTTGTTGTCTCTGTTTCACTAGGTCACTCTAATTAATTGTGCTTTTCTTCAGATTAGTAGATCACTGTAATGCAGGGTGTTGTCTATGTATTAGCACATCACTGTAATCTAGTTTGGTCTAGAGCAGTGTTTCTCAACCCTGCTCCTGGGCGCCCCCCTGCCCTGCAAGTTTTAGATTTTTCCCTGCTCTGTCACACCGGATTCAAATGATCAGCTCATTGTCACGTCCTTCATGAGCTACGTCAGGTATGATAGGTGCAGAGAGAGACCTAAAACATTCAGGGCAGGGGTGAGAAAGACTGCTCTGGAGTGTAATATAGTCGACATGTGAACTGGAAAAAACATTTCAATAACTTGTGCAAGAACCAAAGCTCCAGTCACAACGATTGCAGAAATCGCACCAATGCAAGCTTGGTTAATGTAAAACCCAATCTATGTACTATTCTTTCTGCAATTCTAGTCTTTATCTCTAAATGTGTAAACTTCTAGAGGGCTCGGGATTTGATCCCAGGACCTCTCACACCCAAAACAAAAATCATACCCCCAGAGACACTTCTTTAGGAAAATACTTCTTAGATTGAATCAGCAGCAGGCCTTATTTCATGAATGACCAAGCAAAGCCACTCAGTGATAAGAGTTGAACTCACACGTTCAGAGCGCATAGAATTAGCAGTCCAGCCTCTTAACCACTCAGCCACCTCATCCCTTTCTGCACTAGAAAGCATAGTGATATGCTGGCTTCTCTTACTTCAAGATTGCCAAGCGAGGGAGAAAATAACCACCACTCACCAACGAGGACGGGACTCAAACCCACAGGTGCAGTCCATCGATATAATCATCCAGCCACCTCATCTCGATCTGTGGCCCTCACTGCTTGTTTGTAATTACTGGTAAAGAATGTTATCAGACTGGAAATCAGAAATTTAGGAAGTTGATCCCATCCAGTACAGGCTTTTAGAAAGGGGTAGTGTGGTTGAGCGGTCTAAGGTGTTGGATTTAGGATCCAGTCTCTCTTGAGGTATGGGTTCAGATCCCCCCCTTTCCTATTTTTGTATGGTAAATTTAATCTATTGTATAGGACATTTCAAATTTTTCTTTCAAAAATTTCAAAATTATAAAGGGCTTGTTCAGGATTTTAACCTGTGGTGACTTGTTATCTCACTGCCAGATTGAATCCCAAAGCTCTGTTTTTCTGTCCTTGAGCAAGGCAGTTTCCCCCTAGTTGTTTAAGGGCTGTTTTCAGGCACTTTGTAATGCTTTGTGCATAGAAGCCCTTAGCTGTGGTATATAAGCCTCAAACCACAACCTTTATTGCCTTAACAGTGTACTGACATCCTTATCATCAACAACACCTTGATCATCCCCACTACCAAATTAATATAGATGGATTGATTGGAGGTTATTGATACTGTTATGAGTACTAATAAATACACAAAATGTTTGTGCTTTCCTCCTTAGCCAATTTGTCTCAAAAGCTGTACACCTCCCACACGCCCATATACGGTAGTCCTCTCAAACATGGAGCGTTATGTGATCTTTTCCTTTGGACAGCTGCTGACACCTGCTGGACACCCTCAACATCACAGCTTAAAAGTGCAAGGCCAAACGATGGGTATACCATCTGTAAATCCACTCGTGAACATTCCACACCTTGATATGAACAGCACGCACTACAGGTACATTTGAAGATTGGTCCGATAATTGTGAAATACAATGTTAAGGAGTAGATTCCGCTGTAAGCTAGATGTAGAGATGGCAGGAACTCTGTGTAGATTCCGCTTTACGCTAGACAGAGATAGCAGGAACTTTGTCTCGATTCCGCTGTAAGCTAGATGGCAGAAACTCTGACGATTCCGCTGTAAGCTAGACAGAGATGGCAGGAGATTCTTCCGGTGCAACTGTATGTTGTAAAATTTTTGGTTTTTAAGTAGCTTTGCCTGTTTGTAGTCTAATTGCTTTCTTGAGTCTGGTGGTTTAATTCGTAGGCTGACTTGTTAGATACAATGATGTTGCGTGATGAAACCACAAGGTGGAGGCAAAAACCACTCAATGACATCTGTTCCACAATGTGGTACAGATATCAGGGGCCACTGGTAAGAAGTATTACTATTGTAAGTTACTCTGGAAAATTAAGATCTGTAAAATGGCCTTAATGTCAATGTTGTCACAATTAATTTTTGCCTTTTATGGCATGACTGATATTTAAAGGACAGACCCCTGGAGTGGTAATCCTGTCCTGAGGCCTCATGAGAAGGGGTCCAGAATACAACAAAACTTACAAATTGAAGATGGCTGGCTGTTCAAAGTGAGGATACAGTATTTGATCAGGTCTTCCTATATGAAAAATGCCTCTTTGGGCAAGACAAGTAGACGGGTTTCAGTTTTTTATTAACAAAGCTCATGGACAACAACACATAAACCAATATTTCTGTGAAACCAGAGTAAAAGCATTGTAAGAGACAGACTATGGCTAGTACCTTTTCTGCCTGGAACTGTGAATTTACATTTCAAGACGTCTGTGGTCTAGGGTTATCCCAGCAATCCAAGCCCCTGTGTCCAGGACACACACAGTATACTGTTGGACGATGAGTTTGAAACCTGCTCACTGTCCTTTCAGAGATCTAAAATACTTTTGGAATCATATTTTGCTGGATATCTAACAATTCTTTTTAAATCAAATGTTTGTTGATGTCCTTGCCTGGTGGATACTAACTGATCAAAGGTAATTAAAAATAAGATTACTACAGATCCCAAATGTTCACTTATGTTCTAGACAATGTGTATAATTGAAAATGACATGCCGGGAGATTTAAGAGGGGAAAAAACCAAAAGCTTTTGTTGTTATACTCTATGATTAATAGCTCCGACCAAATTCTTCCCAGCTAGAGAAACGTAAACAGAAGCCACCAACATTTAATCATGTTTTGCCCTCAAGTGAACTACAGGGGTCAATGTTATTGTTGTAGAATAAAATTATATTCTAAATTGTCTGGAGATCAGTTTGAAGCAGGAGCTTGCAATCACATTGATATTTTTTAATACACTTGCTAAATGATGGACTTGAATAAATGAAGGATTTTAAAGAATATCCATACTATTAAATCCTGACATTGTACTCAATTCGATGTATATTAACGACATTGATAAGGAGGTGACTAGAACATGAAAATCTATGAATTTGTATGAAACTGTGGATGATGTCGTTTTGAGTACACTGCATTAACCAACAAGCGGATGTCGAGCGGACATTTTGAACCCAGAAGTTCACAACTGTTTTTATTGGTTTAAGAGTTGGTTAATTAACTCCACTGATCGACGCTTTTTCCTTAAAAAAACTACTTGTGTTGTTTCCAATCAAAATCCTGTCTATATTGACTGGGTACATCGGTCCTTCTGTTGGACAGTTTTTGTACAGCGTACAGTTGTGCTAAGTTTACACACCCTGGCAGAAATCATGAAATTGATTTTGAAAATAGGACTGATCATGCAAAAAACTGTCTTTTATGTAAGGACAGTGATCATATGAAGCCATTTATTATCACATAGTTGTTTGGCTCCGTTTTAAATCATAATAATAACAGAAATTACCCAAATGACCCTGATCAAAAGTTAACAAACCCTTGAATGTTTGCCAACACACACAGGTGAAAAGGGCAATTAAAGGTGAATTTCCCACACCTGTGGCTTTTTAAATTTCAATTAGTGTCTGTGTATATATAGTCAATGGGTTTGTTAGCTCTCATGTGGATGCACTGAGCAGGCTAGATACTGAGCCATGGGGAGCAAAAATAACTGTCGAAAGACCTGTGTAACAAGGTAATGGAACTCTATAATGATGGAAAAATATATAAAAACATATCCAAAGCCTTGCAAATGCCAGTCAGTACTGTTCAATTACTATTTAAGAAGTGGGAAACTTGGGGATATCTTGATACCAAGCCAAGATCAGGTACACTAAGAAAGATTTCAGCCCAAAATGCCAGAAGAATTGTTCGAGATACAAAGAAAAACCTACAGGTAACCTCAGGAGAAATACAGGCTGCTCTGGAAAAGGACAGTGGGGTTGTTTCAAGGAGCATAATACGACAACATTTGAAAAAAAATGAGCTGCATGTTTGAGTTGCCAAAAAGAAACCTTTACTGCGCAAATACCACAAAAATCCCAGTTAAAATATGCCCGACAAAACATTAACACGCCTCACAGCTTCTGGCACACTGTAATTGGGAGTGACGAGACCAAAATAGAGCTTTATTGTCACAACCATAAGCACTATGCTTGGAAAGGGGTCAACAGAAAACCATCACCACGATCCCCACATCCTCACTGAGGTTTTGTTTGGGGGGGTGTGAGCCCTAAAGGCACTGGGAATCTTGTGACAATTTATGGCAGGATGAATGCAGCATTTTATCAGATAAAACTATCAGACCATTTACATTCTTCTGCATGAAAGCTGCACATGGGACGCTCTTGGAGTTTCCAGCATGACAATGACCCTAAGGCCAAGTTGACACTCCAGTGGTTACAGCAGAACAAGATGAGGGTTCTGGAGTGACCATCACAGTCTCCTGACCTTAATATCATCGAGCCACTGGGGAGATCTCAAATGCGCGGTTCATGCAAGATGACCAAAGAGGGATTTTACCAAGACAAATGTGCAGCTATACCACCTGCAAGAATTCAGGGCCTCATAGACAACTATTAAAAATGACTGCATGCTGTCATTGAAGCTAAAGTGGGCAAAACACAGTGTTAAGAACTTACAGTATGCAGACTTTTGAACAGGGGCCAATTAATTTTTTTCTTTGTTGCCATGTTTTGTTTTATGATTGTGCCATTCTGTAATAACCTACAGTTGAATGTGAATCCCATAAGAAATAATGTGTTTTGCCTGCTCAATTATGTTTTCTTTATAAATTATACATGCTGTATATTACCATTTCTCCAAGGGTATGCAAACTTATGAGCACAAATGTAAATATAATAACCAGTCATCAAAATTACTAGGGTGGGGAAGTGGTCCCTCATCAGATATTTTTATACAGATCATTTGCATATGGTTTGACTATACGTTGGGTAACATTATACACACGCTTGTCTGGACGCTGCATTCAGCCATTATGCCTAATTGTCCATATCCTCAGAAAAACTGTTATTCTACTAAAAATACAATCTTTGGTGAATTTCACGATTTGAAGTAAATTCAATGATTTCTTTGTCAATTACGTCAATATGATTTCAAATGTTGCTGTACCACCCAATTCCATCTGAATTTAACAGAAACATATAATCCAATTCCATCTGAATTTAACAGAAACATATAATCCAATTCCAGTATGATTACATAGTGTTTGAATACCAATGCAGATTGTCTTTTGGATGATGCTGCAAATTATATAAAGAACGTTTTATGTGTCTAAACTCTAATTTCACTTAGAAAACATTCTGTTTTGGTATTTTTTATTTCACATAACATTAACTACATTCATAATTATGTTTAGATAACAAATGGGTTTGCTTCGCTATGAGTTGCTTTTTCCAATGTTTGCTTCTCTTTTTTACATTATAAGACGACTCACATTTTCTATAGGTAAAATGACAACTTGTGGACGTCTGAAATTGAGCAGGGATTTAATTCTCGTTCCTGTCTAGTCAAAGCATCCGAGACACAGTGTCCTCAGCTCTCCTCCTTCCAGAGTTCTACATTCCGTACATTAGCGGAACGACCCTTTTCCCCAGAGGGAACTTCGGTTTCGTGACGTAAATCCATTATTTATTTTATTCATTTGGTTGGTGTCCTTGCACTGCCGAAACCCCCTTCCTTCCATCCACAGACGTCTATTCAAAACCGCCATTGTGTCAGATGGACGTGTAGCGTTTTCCAAAGCTGGTGAGCTTGATTTTCTCCGGGAGGATGACGTTGACCGAGTGGCCCCCCTCGTTGTCGCCGGACCTCAGCAGGTGTTCCCTCTGCAGACGCACCAGTTGGCTGTACTTAGCGTTGGCCAGCCACGCCTCGCAGCGGTTGAAAAAAACAATACCGGTGGTTCCCAGGATCACCAGGCAGGTCAGCAGGCCCAGTATCCCGAAACAGATGATCTGACTGCGGGTGACAAGGCTGTCAGCGGGGGGCGCGTGAACCGCCTCCTTCAGGGTGATCTTGAGGAGGTCCCTCTCGGGGGGTCTCAGGAGTTTGTGGAAGGAGTGGGGAGGCAGGCCGTAGTGTTGGGGCTTTGCCGGCTTCGGTTTGGCGTTGGGTTTGTGCGGCTGCTGGTTAGGTGCGCATCCGCGCCCGGTGAATGTGAATGCCGGTGGACAGAGGCAGCGGTACAGCCCGGTGCCGTCCGTCAGGTTCCCTGCCACGCAGGTGCCACCGTGTCCACAGGGGCTGCCGCCGCAGGGCGAGGGGTTCTCCACGTCGGTGCTGTTACACGTGGGACCGCCGAAGCCAGCGGGACAGGTGCAGGTGAACGTGGCGCCTTGGTCTTGGCATTTGCCTCCGTTGACGCAGGGATCGGGATCGCAGCTATCCGTGTCAATCTCGCAGAAGTCTCCGGCAAATCCAAGAGGACAGGTGCAGGAGGGATAGGACGCCAAACCGCTGGCGTCGTCACACGTGCCGCCGTTTTGGCAGGGCGAGCTGAAACACAAAGCGGTTCAGTTTGGTTTCTCTCTCAGGTCCACAGCTTATGGACACAGAAGAGCCTATTGGCTTTTGTCTTCTAACATATCTGTCACGTATGTCAAAGAGGCCTTTTTCCTCACAATGCTATGGTATACAGTGAATGCTGTATCAGGAAACAGTGATGACATCAGCTGATTGCTCTCTACATTCACTCCTTTCAAAGGTGAATTACACTCGATTATTTTCAAGTTCCTCCCATAATGCCCCTGAAGAAAGATTCGCATGACCTTACAAAACTCATTTTAGCTCGAAGGGTAAAATAAAATGAAAATGATCGCTTGTTGAGTAAAGTTAAAAGGGCCCTTAGAGCTGCACTGTGGGGGTGCTTTCGTAGTCAATAACAGGTCAGCCTAACAAATAACAATCTTGGTGTGACTCAGTAAAGCTCTGGGTGTCTGGCTGGCATACATGCTTCCCAAGAGAATATCCTGTGGCAACTTAAAGGGCAGGAAGGACGATCTACCAGTCACTATAATAACCCATAATTTGGTATGGAAAAATACTGGAAACAAAGATTAAAGTGGAACGAATGGTTCGGACAAAGACTGTGGAGATCATATGAAATGTTCCAACCCGTTTGCTAGACAGGGTCCCTTTCTCAGTTGACAGCTGGCTCCTGTGTAACCAGGAGGACAGAAGCAGAGGAATCCTCCCTGGTCAATCTTGATGCAGGTGGAGTTTTCAGCACACCGCTGAGATGAGCATCGGTTGGCATCTGGAAAAGACCAGAGTACATTGATGGGAGAGTCCCTCATTCAGTCACACCGGTTATAAAATAACCATCCCAGTGTAAATTAGAAATATAAATCTGAGGTGCATGAAACTGAACTGGTATACTATTGCAGTAAAAAGAGGGGGAATGCACAACTTGTAGTTATATAACTGCAGTTTTTCATGCACATATTTTCTTTCAAAGTGTTGCTAAATTCTGTTGTTGATTAGATAGCTTTGATAGCCCAGCGTTTTCATAGAACTCCAGCTATGTTTACTAGAGACTTGTTGGCTGAATGCCTGATGATGTCGCCAATTGATGCATATTTCTGGTAGCCTGACTGCATCCACGATAGGAGAAATACTAAAACAGTCCCTAGCCACCTCCTCAAGGTGTTAGCATGATGTGTCTTGTCTAGATGTGCTCAGTGTCATTTAATGTTTGTTTACTTCTCTATAGTATGTATTTGTTTATATTGATGTTGTTTGTGTATTCTCTTACAGTTGATTGACCAGATTGAAAATGACATACAGAAATGTACCAAGGGCAAGATAATTATTTCATCTACGGAGTGGTTGCCATACCATGTTTTAAAAGATATTCAATTTCCCTTTAATTACTATAACCTTCCACATGCATTAATGTCATAGCATACTGCTGGTTCATATTATACAGTGGGCTATTTTAAAATGTATTTTGTACCGTTATTTAACTAGGTAAGTATGACAAAGAACACATGCTTATTTTCATCAGTGGTAGAAATGAGGATTAACTGCCTTACTCAGTGACAAAATGGAAGACTTGCCAAATTGCCAGCTGAGAGAGAAGAACCAGCAACCGTTTGCTTACTGACCGAAATGCTCCTTACCACTATACTCCAATTTGATATAGGAATGCTATGGGAATGCTATGCTAATGCTATGGGAATGCTATGCTAATTCTATGGGAATGCTATGGGAATTCTCCACTGAAGTTTCCTAAAAACCGACAAAAGAATATTGTCGCTTAAACAAAGGGAAACCAGCAAAGGAATTGCTGATGACAAAACACAAACAGGCTTGTATGACCAAAAATTGGGTTTCTGCAAGGTATCCATGGGAATTTGCACAGAAAGTTGACTTGCTAATGAAACCTAACAAAAACCAAACAAAATAAAAACCCACACGAAATTACAGAGTGAAATACATCCAGACTAACAAAGTGACCAGCAACAGTAATGTACATCCAGACTAACGAGATGACCAGCAAAGGTAATATACATCCAGACTAACGAGGAGACCAGCAAAGGTAATATACATCCAAACAAACGAGGTGACCAGCAAAGGTAATATACATCCAGACTTACGAGATGACCAGCAAAGGTAATATACATCCAAACTAACGAGATGACCAGCAACGGTAATATACATCCAGACTAACGAGATGACCAGCAAAGGTAATATACATCCAAACAAACGAGGTGACCAGCAAAGGTAATATACAGCCAGACTACCGAGGTGACCAGCAAAGGTAATATACATCCAGACTAACGAGGTGACCATCAAAGGTAATATACATCCAGACTAACGAAAAGACCAGCAAAGGTAATAAACATCCAGACTACCGAGGTGACCAGCAAAGGTAATATACATTCAGACTAACAAGGTGACCAGCAAAGGTAATATACATCCAAAAAAACGAGGAGGTCAGCAAAGGTAATATAAATCCAAACAAACGAGGAGACCAGAAAAGATAATATACATCCAGACTAAAGAGGAGACCAGCAAAGGTAAAATACATCCAGACTAACGAGTTGACCAGAAAGGTAATATACATCCAGACTACCGAGGTGACCAGCAAAGGTAATATACATACAAACTAGCAAGATGTCTGGCAAAAGTGAAAGTCATCCAGGTTAACGACGCGAGCAGCAAAGGTAAAATAAATCTAGACTGGAAACAGCATGCAGTGAATGTCATTTGAATGACTGTAATTGACATGCAGTGAATGTCAATGGAATAACTGTATACACATGCAGTGTTTATACAAGCCCTGCATTTGGAAAACAGGAAAAGATGGGTAAATGCACTGCTGAAGCCAGCCCTGGAAAAATACGACAACATATCTAGAGATCATTTAGTTGCTTACTGTTACAGTTGCATTAATGCTCGGCATATAAACTAGTCATACAGCCTAAAATATATTATTTAGTTGCGCCCTAGAAATATCTGGATACAGTGCTGAACATGAAAAAGACAAGATTCTCATGGTAAAATCATGTTTAAATGTTCCCTGGTCACTTTGAAGGAACAATAACACGGTGTAACCCGATCCAATAGATCATTTTCTACTGTAGAAGCGCCAGTCCTCTCAGATTTTAATTTCTCATTTCTCATCAAAATATTCATGGGAATCTCCAACAGTCCACTATGCTGCTGGGGAAGTAAGTCATGTCAACCGAAGCACAGAACCATTTCCTAAGATTGAAATGATAATATAATGGACCTGTAAAAAAACCTCCAAATCCATTATAGTATAGGTCATTATTAATTTACCATTTGTGATTGAAAATGAAAAACCATGCAAGACATAGCTTATAACACCAGATGTAACTGTTCAAACTGTCTAATACCAGGGCTAACTGTTCAGACTGTCTAATACCTGGGCTAACTGTTCAGACTGTCTAATACCAGGGCTAACTGTTCATACGCTGTCTAATTCCAGGTGTAACTGTTCACAAAGCTTTGATTACCTGGCGTAGCTGTTAACACAATGTCTAATACCAGGTGTAACTGTTAACACATTGTCTAATACCAGGTGTAGCTGTTAACACATTGTCTTATACCAGGTGTAGCTGTTAACATACTGTCTAATAAATGGTGTAACTGTTCACACACTGTCTAAAACCAGGTGTAACTGTTCACACACCATCTAATACCGGATTCTACTTCTAATACAAAAGGTAAATGTTTTTTGTGTAATTGTGAGTAAATGCAAGGCCAGTGTCCAGAATGCCATCTGCTGTTGTTGGGGATGCCAGGTGAAATAGTGCAGCAGATAAAACCATGAGAGGCAGCAAAGCCTGCCTTTGTCTGTTCCTAACTACTGTCTGTTCTCGGTCAGCTCAAGGAATGAATGTCAATGTGTATACACTATATACAGGAGACACATTCTGTGTTCTATAAATTGGTTCTAACAGGATTTTTCAGCAGTCCCATGAGAACAGTTTCTGTCACAAAATATGAAAGGGTTCTACATTTAACTAAAGAGGTTCTACATAGAACTAAATATGCTTGATCTGGAACCCTAAGACATTCTAGGAAATACCACAACTGGGCTCACCTTGGTCACACAAGCTCCCTGTCCATCCTTCTTCGCAGATGCACTGCCATGCCTTCTCACAGGTGCCATGCAGACAGCCCGGGTATAGCACGCATTGCCCGCACTTGACTCCGCGCCAGCCTGGTCTGCATCTGAAAACATGGTCCATACGACCAGAACACGGTTAACGTTGACAATTAATGAATATGTCCGGAGATTTTATTCAGTGAACATTTACTGCTTACATTGATTGAACACAGTTAAAATTGAAATGTGACGAAGTCCGATGTATATATTTTAAGTCATATTTAAAATACCTGCATTCCCCAGGATTTTCACAGTAGCCGTTTTCAGGATTACAACCCGCGCTGCATTCAAGAGCTTTGGATATGTGAAATGCAATACATGAGATGACCTACATCACTAAACGGATAAAAATATTTCATGCCATTTGTTATCATGATAATAATTCCAGCTACTTATTGGTACATTTTTACTGTGTAAAAACTCAATGAGAGAAGCAATAGAAAGTAGACTATTTTCTCGCAACCTCACTTTAATCACTACTGAGACTGTACCAAGTTACAGAGATAATTACCTTCGGTGACGCCAACAACCAGAAAAAATATAAATGTTGTCAGACTCATCCTAATGTTTGGCATGGTCTTCTGCAAAACCAGGAACTGTCAACTAGCACGAGTTTCTCTTTGCAGTGTTCAGAATAAATGCAGGCTTGCAGGACAGCTTATTCTGCTCAGCACGTCCAGCTCTTCGGCTCGTCAGAACAGGTTGACATAATTGAAAAGTTGACGCGTGAATCAAATAGGTGTCCTGCTGTTCTAAAAGATAACACGTACGTCACACGGCTAAACGTTTCGACCTCTGTTGCGAAATCAGTAACTTTGCATGAGATATGAAATGTTGAGGAAGTTGCTCCAATAGGTATTGATATTTGTCATATTGGATGCGTTCAAGCACTGAACAGCAGTCTGCTCACTGGGTCCGCTGACAGCACTGAAGCTATTCAGGCGTGAGGTTTTTGTGAGAGGACAGTGCAGTACTGGTCCACGGTTGGCGCCTCCCACCTGATTTGCGAAAAGAGCTGTCGAGCATCCTGACCCGAACACAACTAAGGTAAAGGAGCGCATTACAGTAATTGAATAAAACTTGCAGAACAATCTAAAAAGTATTTGGTCGGGTTGATTCCATTATCGTCCATTCTACACGAATTTTGTCATTGTTAATGACAAATTGTAATTTATGCAATTTTACAGACACCCCCATCCATGCGACTTACAGATAATTAGTCATACAAGGCCTCCGTGGGAATCGAACCCACAACCCTGATATTACAAGCGCCACGGTCATTCTGAACTACACAGCCTAATTAATAGGCGACCTAGACGGGTAGACGGAGCTAGAACGTTGAAATAGAACTCCATAAAAGGACTTCCCTTTTTTCTTATCCCACTGTAACTGCCAAACATATTAATTCCTCGCGCATGTACGAGGTGTTTTCCTGTGCCAAAAATAGACTATTTGGCTTATTGCGCAGTGGCCTAATTAACGGGGTTTTTGCATTCCCATGGCCAGACAGTTTTGGAACTGCAGTAGATAGGAGGGTGTTATTTTACCACAAACACCCTGTGTAATTAAAATTGCACTCTTGCTACTGTGGACGTGACAGTCTGGCCCCTTCTCAAGATGCAGTATCTCTTTTTATGCAACAGCATCTCTCTGACAACACGCCGTAAAATAGGCTACATGACCTACATACATGGGTGGTTGCAGGTTTCCAAGTCTTCACACGTCTTGCATAGGCAGTAAGAAGCTGTTGAGCATCGGCAGAAAGAAGATGGCTGAGATCGGTGGTGCCAATCAGTATCTTCAACTTGGACGCATTTTTATTAAGTTCTTTTCAGGACAACAGTAAACCGAGAAATCGCAGAATCACACAGTTACAGTACAAGCCATGTCAGTAGAAATTCCATAATTGAATTATCCATATGCGTGGAAACATACCCAATCAGTGTAATTTACATATTATTCTTTCAATCATTAACTATTTAAACGGACTTATAAACACGAATTTATACTGACTTATTTTGAAAGATCCATATTTCCCATGGGACACTGAAAACTGGAAAGGGTTTTAAGGTGCTTATGGTAATGTCTGTGTGTGTGTGTGTGCCCACATGTGTATCTGTGCAATCTGCTATAAACAATATTAAAGCACAATGGAAAGGGAAATGTCATAGGGGACGCCAGAGAGAGAAAAAGAGAGGGAGAGAGAGGTGTGAGAGAAGGCTGGCGCATATTGTAGAATATTAAGGATGACTAATTTGCTGCCAGGATCTTTGTGTCTTCAGTAATTGCAGTTAAGGTCACCAGGGAAAGGTTATGGCGTACCCCGGAATCAGTCCCTGTCACAACCACAAGCCCCAACTGCATGATGGGTATGGCCAGAAGGGCTGGAACAACTTCCGCCATGAGGGACCCTCTGCTTGACTGCAGTCCTTTAATTTATCTTTATGTATTTTAGGTGGGAGATTTTATACTGAACTGTCTTTCCATTTCATGGCCTGTTTGTCTTACCTTGTGTGGTGTTGACAGTGTTCGTCACGTTCTTACACAGAGTTTTTGTCGTTGTGTGAAAATAAAAATGTAATCACCAAAAAAAACAAACAGAGAAAAAGCAGGGAAGTATGAGGCAGCAAGGAAATTATGCTGACAACCTTGCTGAGATGAGAAGCCTTCTGTGGCTGATCTGAAGCTCTCCGTCTTACAGAAAGTAACACTACTGGTTCAGAACTGAGGAATAAGACGTACATGAAAATAGGGGAAGAGTTACATTTGGCTGAACAGTTATTATATTTTTACAAAGACTCAAAAGGAATATATAGATATTTAATTTGGATGATGAGAGCCTGTTTTCCCCTCAAGCCCATGATTCATCGTTGGTAGAGAAACAGTAGATACTGTAGGTCCATTGACCCTATCCTAACCAGGAAGACAACCTATAAGGCAGGACTATCCGGTCATCGGTTTCTCTAGCGTGGGGTGACTTTATGTAAGTGAACCGTGCTGGAAGAGACTACAGTTTCACCCAGATCTCCCAATGTGTGTCCTAATGAAATCAGATTTTCACTCTATATCTTGTCCCTTGTTCTCCTCAGAGATCTGTACTTCAATCCTGACTCCTGGAGGATCCCTGTTTTGATTGGACATTCCGGAAGATCTAAAGATGGAAGTCCACTTGGGTTTGGGGGGGGGGGGGGGGGCATCATTACTTTGTGTGTGATCATGTGGGTTTTAAGAGAATAGTCTGACAGGAGAAGGCTAAACTTTACGCTCGCCCCCGTCCTCATTTGTAATATTTATAAGTTGGCAGCAGAAAGGAAGGCAAGGCTGAATATTTAATAATCAGATCCTTAATGGAGAAGAAGTCTCGACATTCTGAGTTGGCAGTGTAGCTCCATTAAAATGCCACGTGATACATGCGAAATGCAGACTATTATTCATTTTTCCCACCAAGTGATAGTTGGTAATTAATGTGAAATGTTGAAATCTGATGTTCGACGTCAAATGAAAAACAAGCATTTTATGCTCTAACAGGTATTCTTCTGTTGTGGCAGCAGAGGAAGACTCAGACAAGGTGTGAATGAAAGTGCTAGCATTGGCCTCAGCAGGTGGAGACCGTGCTGAAATGAACTGGCGAGCTCGGAAATGTAAAACATATTAAAAGCACTTCTTCATTTTCCTTTCTGGTACGGGCAGTGTGGCTTTAGCTGTACCGTCGGACCGAACATCACGTTGACGGTAACTCAGTGAGGCCCGCCAGTAAACCTCAATTTAATGTACACTGACACAGAATGTACTATGCAGAGGTAGTGGATGGACTGGGAGAGAGCCAGACAGTCATCAGCCCAGCTCAGGATGCTGTACTTAAAAGACTAAGGGATCCAGGAAATGAATTAGGAAAAAAAAAACTCTTGTCTGAAGAACTCTGTGCTAGGAGTCTGAGAGATGACATGTTGAAGTAGTGCAAGCGTTTTTTTCCCTTAACCAAACCTCAAAGATCCCTGTCGACATCAGTGTTCCGCTTGCTTTTCCTGAGACAGTCAAAGAAAAAATCGGGGATAAGAATACATTTTTTACAGTGGTATGATGTATTAGTTGTGTTCTTTATGGTCATATTCACAATCGCTAAACCTTTCCATTGCTATTCTGAGCATCCATGAACAAATCTTAATGTCAGTGCTCATGACCCTGCAGCATTATAGGTTTGGATCCAACCTTCTCCGTTTACCCATTGTCTCAACCTGTGAAACAACAATGCCTGGAAATACATCAGTCCAGAGGGATGATAATAGTTTCAGCGCTGTAAGTTTAATGATGGCATTGTGACGAAGCGTTTGTTCTGGCTCAGAGGATTGTAGAGGAGTGTCACATCATGTTGACACATTCCCCACGGTCACTGTAGAAGTGCTGAAGAATATTTCCCATGATATTGGCAGCCAGAGGCTTATCAAATCAATGTAGTCTCGTCAGCTCAATAGCCACTTTCAGGTTACTATCCACAATAGAGGCCTGGGAGTGCCAACTCACACTCCTATGTTGAGCAGAGGAGCAGAGAAAGACACCAAGTAAAGTAATGGGGGGGTAAGAGAAAAGGCTGACATGAATGTGGTTCTTAGCTCGAAGCCATTAGCTTCATGACGGTACAGTTACTCAGCATCACTTTTACAAAACCGGATTCACGCGCAATGTCTGGCCGATGAACAATGGTCAACAGCTAGCTAGGAAACAGGGACCAGTCCACACATTGCCCAACAGATGCCCCGGAAGATCCATCACAGCCTGCATCACGCAGAAGATCGTGTCGTCTTGGTAGCAAAAGGTCTCCCTAAGGAGAAAGTGATGGCTTGTAAAACCAAGATACATTTTCCCTCTTTTATAATCCCCCCTTTGATCCTTCTGGTTCTCTCTTCTCCCTCTCTCTTTCATTTGTTTTCTCTCTGTCTCTCTTTCTTCATTTTTGCTGAGAGGCATTTGATTTCTGTCCAAATAATTTTTAGCTGCATATTCCCATGACCCCCAAACGCGTTTCAGAAGCATGGCTCGAAAGCAACAGCCACAAAACCTGCCTGATGCATGTTCCTGTCATAAATGTGGTAACCGAGAAGCCCTGGGACAGATCTACATGTCAGTTGCCTCGAGTCATTTAATTGTTTAGTCATCAAAATCACAGAATGTTTTCAAATTTGGTTTTTGACAAGTTTGCCACTTTCAGTGTTCGCCAAGTTACCTGCTTGGCCAGCTGGACACGTTTTCAGTTCTTAGTTGTAACATCATCGAATGTTAAACTTAAATGTTAAAGTTCAACTTAAAAGAAGCTCCATGTTGTGATGTGTTCCAGGGCCTTGTGCATGGCCTGTAGATCCCTGGGTTAGGGTATCTGATGTACCTACGTTATCCATAGTAGTATGTCCGTCATGCTCAGACTGTAGAGGACTTGTATGTAAAGCTCGAGAGTAATACATGATTTGTACTTTCAGGGGTGTTATATGTATTTGATATATACATGTATGCTTTAAGGACAAGTGCACTGCATTTATTTAGTACACCTGAGGGGGGGGCAGATCTCGCCAGGCCCAATACTTATTAATAACCAGAGGCCATTGAGGGAATAGCAACGGTGTTGAAAGCAATGTACTTTGTTTTGTCTGTAGACTGTTTTTTTCTGTTTGTTTTAAATCATAGAACCTAAACTGCATGTGTAACCATGAACACACAGTTCCCAGCTGTAAAAGGGACCTTAGTCTCAGTCTGTGTTCCTCGTCAAAATAAAGGTTTAACAAAAAGGTTCACAGTGCACAAACAATACGGCCTGTTAATTGAGTTAAAGTACGATGTGGTAATTTCGCGAACCACGTTGCGAGTACCCCAAGAACATCGAGCGCCGCGTGTTTTTAATGTTCTCGGCTCCTGAAGGCTTCAGATGGTGAGGATCTCTTCATTTGAATGCAGACTCATGCTTTGACACGGTAGAGTGCCCTCCAAAAGCTTGAGTGAGCAAAGAGCAAGGCCTCCATCGATTGGTTCACTGACAACGGATGCTCACCGGCGCCGCAACTCGATGCCAAGGTTAATCCTGTTGACGCGTCGGTATCTGCGACCTGTCTGTGGGAGGAAGTGCATGCAACATTCGTTGTTCGGCTGTATCGGCAGAACCTCGTGTTTTCAATACACGGCAGCCAATTGGAGCTCGGCGTCTGTACATCTCACACGTCTTTCCAGCTGCTCTGGATACGGGGAATCAATGATTCATTTCAAAAGCACTGTGCTTGCTGGTTCATCATGGTGACAACCTGGACCCAGGGCAGCCTGGCAGGTCCTGACGAAGGCCTAGGCTGCACGCGTTGAAGGGAGAAAGCAAGGTTGCACGCATTAAAGAGATAGACAGCGTGTGCGTGTGATAGTGGGTGCACGCGATAAAGAGAGCGAGACAGAGCGTGCGATAAAGAGATAGAGAGGGTGCATGCGATAAAGAGATAGAGATGTTGCATGCGATAAAGAGATAGAGATGTTGCATGTGATAGAGGGAGGATTTGCTTGCTAAATAGAAACAGAAGGTGCACGCGATAAAGAGAGCAGTGAATTGGCTGCTAACCTAATTCTTGCCATGTTACCATAGGAACCGACAGAGGTGATGCTATCTCTCAGGAGTGTGATGTGGCTTAGTAGATCCTTTGCTCACCTCAAGAGGAGATAGAAACATTGTTAGCGGCTGAAGATTAATTGGTGCAGCTGACATGTAGTGAGATTGAAGTCTAAACATTGTGGTTGATGGGATTGATGTCAGATCAGGTCGACATTACCCCACTGGCCTCCCAATCCATTGTAATAGAGAACCTTTTCCAACTCTGACAGTTGTACCGAATTAGAGAAACGGAACTCGCAGTCGTTTGCCAGTCCAGAGACACACTGGGCAAGAGAAGAGCATTGATTTGCTTTGAGTTTTTTTTATAAAACATTTCCTGCCACAAGCGGAGAGAGAAATGTTTAGACAGTCAGTTTGATTAGATAAGTTTAAACAATTGTACACAATTGGTTTCAGTAACTTATCGGCTGTCCTCTTGGTCTTGAAATCTCTTGAGTCATTCTTGTGAGATTTCTCAAGATGTCTTGAGACGATTTCATTCTCATTGTGTCTAGGTACGAACCTTATGGTTCTAGGAAATACAGTCCCCTCCAAAAGTATTGGTACGGCATGGCAAATTCCTTTCTTTTTGTTGGTCACTGAAGACATTTGGGTTTAAGATCAAAAGCGGAGTATGAGACAAGAGTTCAGAATTTCAGCTTTAATTTCCTGCTATTCACATCTAGATGTGTTAAACCACTTAGGACATATCGCCGTTTGTATTAGACCACAGCATTTTTAGATGAGCAGGACAATACATTTGCAGGGGACTGTATTTGGATGAAATAAACTAGAACTGGTAAGGAAGGCTGCCAAATAATACATTATAAACTGTCAATGATTATTAATGTGTTTGATTTAAAAAATAATTTTGTCCACACACACACACACACACACACACACAAACAACCACACACACACAGCCACACACATGCACTAGAATGCCTGAACATAGTTAAAGTTCTGTCAAGCTCCTTGGGCAGTGTCAATGGACAGCAGTTGCACCATACATTTTTGTAGAGTTCAAGTCTGAGCTCTGACTCAGCCACTCAAGGATATTTACCTTTTTATTCCATTGCCTCTCCACTGTAGATCTGGCTTTGTTCTCTGGGTCATGCTGATCTGTGAACTTGTGTTACAGTTTTGGCTTCTGTGTATAGAGCCACAGCTTTTCCTCAAGAACTGATCCAGACTGGTTCTTTGTGGGGCTGTAAAAAGCCTGTTCTCTAGCCTGTTATCTGTTTCTTTCACAACTTTGTATCTAAGTTCTTGAAAAAGGAAAGCTCCTTCATGGTTTTCAATCAATCAAATTTATTTTACAAATCACTTTTTACATCAGCAGTTGTCACAGAGTTCTTTTCAAAACACACAGCCTGAAATCACAAAAAGCAACTTATGAAGAAACCTTCAGAGGAACCAGGCTCTGGGGGTTGCCAGTCCTGTTATGGCTGTGCCGGGAGAACATTTTATGAGCACAAATGAAAGTTAAACACCCTACTCCCTTACTCCCCCATCACAATGATATAGCAGTGTAAAACCTTGTGCCTGCGACAGCAAGGTCCAGTGACACTGGCCCAATTCGAGGGAGACCCCGGACAGGGCCCACCAGAAAGGATGTCAAGCCACCCACTTTGCCAAGCATCTTTCCAAAGGGACACAACCAACCGCAACCAGCCTGAAAAAAGGCAGAGTATCGACCACAATATTTACCCAAATTGGGCAAAGTATCGCTTCAAATCATCCAAAATGTGGAACCAAAGAAATTGCTGAATTTTTCCTGAAGTCATATAAATCACAATTTTTTTCTCCAGTTTTGGGTATTATGATGGAGTTAAGTGAAATGACATTTTAACAGGATTATCACACCCGGTCCGATGTACCACAGATGGGGGAGCAGTAAATTTATTTCGTTCCCAGGTAAACTGCTAGTCTCTGAGGACCTTCAGAAGAGCTTTCCATGACAGTCATGGAAATTGCACTCGAACTGGTTAACAAATCTCGAAAAATGACAAACAGAATAGGTGTATATCTGAACTCAGTAAGGGTACAAATGTGTATGTGTGTACTTGAGAAAAACATTCCTCAGAGGAGACACACAGGTGAAGAAAGAATTCCAAAAGCTATATTCAGTCTAAGATTGCTTTGCCCCAGGACCTGTTTCTTCTTCTGTCTCCTTCCCTCTTCCTTTCTCTCCACATGTGCATTTCATTTTCCACACCTGGCCACAGTCAACTGCTTTTACAAAGTTTTTACCATCCGTCTGGTTTCAGGTGATTTTGAAATGATGGAGATTAAAACTGCCCCCGGTTCTGTATGCAGAGCAACATCTGTCAGCATCTTTTGTCCGCTGACAGAAAGATTACAGAGTGACTGAGAAAAACGAGAGAACGAAAGAAAATGAGCAAGGGGAAAACAGAGAGAAAATAGGGAGAGGCAAGGATGGGAATAGTCACAGAAAGATTAGAAGTGGTTGAAATATAAAGAAAGGGAATGAGAGAGAGAACTTTCGAGACAGAAGAAACAGGTCCTGGGGCAAAGCAATCTATGACTGAATATACCTTTTGGAATTCTTTCTTCACTTCCATGCATCCTCTGCATTTCTTCCTGTATTGTATTTTTTTTAAAGGGAAGCATATCAACCGGCATATATTTTCATGTCCTTTAAATTAGCTACGAAGAAAGTGGAATTATCCGCTATCGGTTCATGCATTCTTTTAATCAAGCTGAAATAAAAGGCTGGAACTCATTTCACATTTGAATAATCTGCCTGTTGAATGCTAATTTGAATTCTCAAAGTAAATCTATTTAAAATAATTCGTTTTTTCATCAGTAGAGTGTCGGTCCACATTGCTTGAAAGGAAGACTTGGAATTAGTATCAATTTACTGAGAATTGTTTCATTCAATTATACCAATTATCTCTCAACAGACAACAGTGAAACTCAGGATGACCGACCTGCAGCTGGGCAGTGGTGGGCGCCAGGCATGGGTATCAAACATGAAAAATCTGACTGTTAGCAATTGATTTAGGTGTCCAAAAAAGCCCCAGGATAGCTCAGTCAAACCTAACTGGACAGACTCTATCTGTTCTCAGTGATGGATACAGACACGTCTGAGTTCTGTTTTTGACTTATATTCCAATAGTTGCTGTTTAAACTTAAAGTGACATTGAAAACCCACAACGCATTGGAACAAAACTATGTAAAAATCCCAGACACACTCACTTCAGGACATTTTCTGGCAAAAATGATATTTTGCTGTGAGTGAATTTTGCAGTGGTCCACTCTGCGTTTGGCTACCATTACTGTGCATGCTTGAAACAGTGTGGCTATTAAACTAAATATCTGAAATACTGTCTGAGAACATTATTGGTTGATCTTATTGTGCTATCAATCAACGACATGGCTTGTGAAATGTATATTTTACCCACAAAAGTTATATTAAAATACACCAACATTGAAAAAAATCCATTCTTGTTAATGTTTCAATGCAATGTTGTGGGAAAATAAATCACAATAATGTAATGGATACATTTTTCCACTGGTCATAATAAAACCTGAGCTCCATGTCTATGAAATTCGATTCATTTGAACTGGAATAAGAATACAATAACACTATTCAGCTTTTCCACAGATTTTTCTACATTGATCCACTTCAGTAAAACATCTAAGATCCACCGCTTCCTCCTAAAGTGGTCTTCATACCAGTCTCTTTATGTTTTGCTCTCATGGCGAAAGATGGAGTACAGGAAGTGGAATGTAAACTAAAGAGATTTATACTCAGTCTACATCTTAAGGGATGGGAAATTAAAAATAATGAGTGTCTTTGAGCATCTTATACCAAAGATGTTTATGTTTATTCCATTGTCAGGTCCAATCCTGAAAGCAGGAGGAGAAGAAACTATGTTAATCTATGCTGGCCATTATCCTTATATTAGGCAAAAACAATGTATGTCACATTTTAGAGATCTTTGTAAGCTCTGTGCAGGTAAGGTATGAGCCCTAGGCATTCTTTCCACATTTTCAGTGTTGTCCTTCTTTACTTCTTTCTTTCAATGCAGGAAAGAAAAAAGAAGAATAGTAAGCAGGAAAGTTCAGAAGGGCGAGACAAATACATAGAAACCGAAACTGGAAGGGGGGATTAAGGCAGCCTTGTCAGGTTCCCCTGGTGCCTCTGGCACCTTGTAGTCTTGTTACTGGCTGCTACACATGCAATCTAAAGCCCAGCCTCTTGTTGAGAATCTAGAAATATGGGGGAGCATCTGAAACCATTACTGTCAAATCTTTGTTTCCTCAAACCTAGTTGAGGATATAGACATATGGGGGAGCATCTGAAATCATTACTGTCAAATCCTTGCGTCCTCAGACCTTGTTTTCTCAATTCCAATCAGAGCTAGTGGGGGGGAAGGAATCCAAGACTCTCTCCCACTAACCTTCTCCTCCAGGGAGCTTTCAGAGTAATTGAGGGGAAAAGCATTAGGGAGAATTTGTCGAACAGCCTGGATGTTCTCATTGTCTCATCGCATTCCAGCATGCCGTTGCCTGATGTTTCTATAAGACTGGGGGCGCAGACAGCTCTTTAACAGTTTGTTACTAACCACATAGAAGGGGCTGAATGAAATGCACTGCAGTGTATATGTGCACTAATCATATAATGCTAACCGAGCGCACTGTAGGGAACTGTCTGTCTAAGAGCTGGAAACCTAAGATACTATTAGGAATACCGATTCCTCATCCAGAAGCAATTGTAAAGACATCTGTGAAGAATTAAAGAAAAAAAAACATTAATCTGCTTCAAGAACTGAAAGGCTGCACACCTGATAAAGTGTGCTAAAGAAAAATCCTGCATTAGAGAAAGAAGTAAAATGATCTTCATCAGAGATTTAGTTTCACTTGGATAATTCACAAGTATTATGACTGACACAAATTCATGATTTCATCAAGTGAACTGTTTAACGAGTGTTTCAGTAGGAGCCTTGTATAGTCTGGATTGTCTACAGAAAATGCATCAAGATAATTGTTACAGTGGAAGTGACCTTCATCCTCCACAAAGTCTTACATTGTCAACTTTCCTAGTTTCCTGAGCTTTGTGACACCGGAGTAGAAGGTGTTTCGAAGGCCAGACAAAAGCCCCCACGGTCTCCTTTTTTTATTCAATCTATTTTTCTAGACTCTGCTTGCCCACTGTTGATTTAAAAAGGCATAGAGGGATACATATTCTCAAGGACATCACTGCTTTACACAGGTTATAAAATGGTCTGTTTCTGTGCCAACCCAGAATAAATCCTTGGATACAATTGATATGTGTGGGGGTGTTCACTCCCCCTTTGCAACAGCTTGGGGATTTGAACTAGTGACTTCCTGGTAAGTTGATGCTTGTCACTCACGTACACACAAATCTGCAAAAGGTGCATGCATGCACACCCACACACACACACACACACACACACACACACCCACACACACACACATGCAAAAGAAACACGCATGCACCCACACACACACACACGCAAAAGATCCACGTACAAACACACACGCAAAAGATACATGCATGTACACACACAAACACACACACACACACATGCAAAAACACGCACGGACACCCCCACACACATGCAAAAGATATACGTGTGCACGCACACACACACACACACACACACACACACACATGCAAAAGATACAAACATGCACACACATACACACACACACACACACACACACACTATCAATTTGGGGGCCTTTAAACATTCCGTCAGAGTTGATGTTCACTTGGTCAAAAATAACTTTTCCCATTTCAGGTTTCTCACCCGTGTTGAAGACTCATTCTGTGCATCAACACACATCCCATAATTTATTACAGCACAGGAGGTTCTTAAAACTTGGTATGTTTTTATCCCTCTACGTTTGAGATAGGCTCTAAAACGGGAATTAAACTGACACACATACTCTCCCAAACCGGAAATGGAAATGTTTCATTTCCACGTTCATGTGCTATTGGAACTCACAGAAGCTTCTAGTTCTGATTGAGAGACACTTTGAATGAATGGGAGAGTGGAAATATAAAGCCATCATTGAGAAAATCTCAGCCAGAAGGCACGTGGGAGACTCTGTGGCTGAAGATTTTATGGTCTGATTAAAAATAATTAAGCTTTTTGGACTCAAAACTAAGTAAACACCATCCCTACCGTGAAGCATTGTGGTGGCAGCATCATGCTGTGGGTTTGCTTCTCTGCATCAGGCCCTGGAAAGCCTATGAATTATATAGCCTAAGCCACAGTGTGGCTGAAAAACCAAAAGGTCAATGTCCAGGAGCGGCCCAGTCAGTACCTGAATACATTTAAGTAAATTTGGAAATAAAAAAGCACCAATGGTCCCCATCAAACTTAATAGAGCAATTATATAAATAAGAATGGACCAAATTTCCTGTGTCCAGATGTACAAAGCTGGTGGGAAAGTTCACATCCAAATTGACTTGTGGCTAGTATTGCTAGTGCCAATACCAAACTATTGACTAAAGGTGGTGAATACTTACGCACTCAATCATTTTTTGTTTAGTATTTGTAATTAAGTTAGAAGAATTTGTAGATTTATTTTTGTGGACTTTGTGTTGACAAGTGCAAAAACTCCTAATTAAATCCACTTGTATTTCATGTGAAAAAGTAATGTGAAAATGTGAAAAAGTCCAGTGGATGTGAATGCCTTTGAGAAGAACAATATTTTCCATGCCGAACATAGCTTTCTTTTAAACTTCAATATTTTTCCCATCCAAAACAGCTTCCCCCATAGAACAGCTTAATATGCAATCCGCTGCAGGTTTCCAATTAAAACATGGCCACCGTGCTCCTCCAGCAGAACTAAATCTCTGTCAGAGTGTTCACGTGGAACCAGTCACAACACCACCCCTTTGATGGTCTTGACATCATGTTTGTAATATCGGGTGCGAAGGATTAAGTTATCAAGGAACAACCCACGTTGCAAAGGATGAGCAAACGTACAGAGGTTGAGGCAATGGGCCCAGAAGCGCAGGAAGGAAATCCACTTTAATCCATAAATGACAACACGCAAGTTTAAAAGCAGGGAGAGAAGACCTCAGACAACTGCTTTGCATGATGGTAGCTGGACGAAGATAGGATGGCGTAAGGTTATACACAGTGTTCAGTTAGTGTTGGTATTAAACAGCAGATGGATGCATGTGCTCTCGGTGTCTGTAATATCTTTTGACTGATTTGCCGGCCAGGTGTGGAGGTCACTGTTTTAACAGAGTTTCCTGATTTCACAGACAACGGATTCCTGAATTCTGGTACAAAATAGTCCACAGTTATTGTGAGCGTTGGAGTGACCTGGCCTCTGTGGACCACCTCTGCCTGGCAAGTACAGTCAGAGAACAATTGCCTGCAGCTGTTATTGCTAATTGCATTTGTCTCTCTAAAACGGGGCCAGGCTGGAACGGCGCGTGGGAACGACTATCGGAAGTGAAAGCATAGTACTCCAGCCCCCTGTGAGGATCAAACCCACAACCCTGGATTTGCAAGCAACGTGCTCGACCTACTGAGCCACACCGGGCCAGATAACAAGCAACAGTTTAGAGATTCTGAACTCCCTGAAATCACAAGATTGGTACTTTGGTACAACTCTCCAGTTGAAGGTGTTAATGTTGTAATAAGATCAAAAATATTACATCTACGTGTTTTAGTTGATTGATATCCTTAAACATAAATAAAAAGCAAAACAATTAAAGATGCATTCTGGGAATTACAAAAAAAAATTATACCATATTAAGCTGGATCTGTAATTGGTTTATAGGCTATGTGCATAATTTGTCATCACTGTTGCAGTTCAGGTAGCCATGAAACTCCATGTTTGAAAGTGAGTGGATTTGATCGCACTGGGCACAAGTGGTACATGCATGACGAAGTCGAACATTTTCAGATGCACTTTTTGTCATTTTTTTCTTTTTTGGGTCGACAAAAAAAATGCGGACTTCATCTTTAAGATATTCGGAGTAAGTTGTTTATGTGACGCAAAACTCGGTCCGTTTCAATAATTGGTTAAGTATTCAATTATCAATGTCCACGTACGTCTTCTGATGACGAGGCACACTTCTTCGTATCATCGGTCACCTTTATGAACGTTTATCACTTTTAATCATCTATCACTTTTATCTTCGTCTCAATTACTACATCAGAAAGAGCAAGAGATTAGTTTCCCGTTTCATATGGCATACGTTATCATTTCTGTTTGATCTGTTAGAAAACACCAGTCATTTATATTCATTAAACCGTGATGTGGGATTTATTTTGTTATGCTATCTTATGAAGTTCCTTTTCGTTTTCATTTTCCCTTTCAATCAGAGGCAGTTTGATGAAATTGTATTGACTTGATTGAGCTGATGTAACTTTAGACAAATGAGAATGGACGTTTGGCACCTTGGCAGTGATAAACCAAGGAAATACTCACATAGGCCTAATCTTGATACAGCTACAAACTGGAATTATCATAGGCCCACTATTGAACAGATGGTTATTCCTGGCAACAGACTTAGTATACATGGTTACGTTTGTGGTTGTGTTTATATACACAAACAAAACTGTTTTTTTTGTCGCATAAACGTTAACTTTAGCACGTCTCACAGCCGACACTTTCCACTCAGTAAACAGTAAAAACTACCTTCTGAATCGTTTATTGTGTATTGGTGTCATTCAGAGGGTCCTTGCACAGTGGAAAATAATTGGGCCCTTTGTGGCTATGCGCAAATACTCATAAATATGCAGGCTGCCGTCGCCATGGCAACAGCCACTGCGTTATCCTGGTTTATGTCGGAAAACCCACCATGTGACCCGGTGCGTCTGATACTACGGGACCGGGCTCACTTGAGACCCTCATATAGAAGTCTGTAGATTGTAGAAGGCTCCTCGTGTCGTCCCCCACCACCACCATTGGCGTTCGTTACGGGGGGAGTACCTCAGGTTTCTGTTGACCTGGAGGTTCTCTGTGATGTGCCCCCAACGCCAATCACCAGAGCCCTGATCTAACAAGGACAGACATGCTTTTTAGAGTCACTGTACGGTGTCTTCGGTATGATCAGTAGGGTGGTTTGAGTGAAATGTATTTCCGTACATTATTTAATCCAAACAATTTAGATCACACACAATCGCAAATCCATCCGTTATTATTTCAACTCGCGCGTCTCACGAACACTACACATGCCCCACGCAAATCCATCCGCTTTTCATTTTCACTCGCAAACAGCCGCTTTATATAAGCTATTCCATCCGTTTATTCCAAGCATGCACGATGCGCGTGTCACTTCTGTCACAGCCCACAGAATCCCTCAGCATGAGAATGACACAGCCGAGGACGGACGGAGGCGGTGATACGCTGGGACAGTCAGCGCGACTTCCTGACTGAGAGCAGGTGCATGTCATCCCGGAACGGAGCGTGAGAAGGCATACCTGGGAGCTACCGTTAAGTCAAAAGCTAATGTGAAACGCCCACGACGCTGTCGATTCACCTGAAATGGTCATGTCACTGTAAACTGTTAAAGTATGTGAATGTGCGATTTTGCACAACATGTGTTGTAACAAGACACCACAAACTCTGTAGAGGTCATTGTGGACATTTTTTTTATTCCTTACTACGAATATCTAGCGTGTAAATACACAGTTTTATTGTCACTTAAATCAGGAATCAGAAGTTTGAACAACAAAATTTGCAGTGCATTGGTGAAGTAATACAGTATCAGCAGTGCATTGGTGAAGTAATACAGTATCAGCAGGGCATTGGTGAAGTAATACAGTATCAGCAGGGCATTGGTGAAGTAATACAGTATCAGCAGTGCATTGGTGAAGTAATACAGTATCAGCAGTGCATTGGTGAACTAATATTGTGGGTCAGACCTTGATGAAACTGAACACATGCCTGTATCAATCCACTAGAGGGCACTGTTGCATATATTAAAAGCTCTAATTTGACTACGTTACTGTACTTATTCTGTATGTGTAATGCAGGCTTTGACTGAAGCTTTGAGTTTTCAGTCTAAAAATACATCAGTTGGTTTCCTGTGATCCTAAAACACAACTTACATTTTAGACATTAGGGCCTGTGCAAATAAAAGTAATGGTAATAATAATACATTTTATTTGCAGTGCACAAATACCCAAATGCCAAAAGATAAATAAATGGTGGAACTTTAGTTGCTTATTGTATATTCAAATTTTTGACTTAATTGTTAGATAAATAGTTAATGGATCCAATTCTTATTGAAAGAAATCACAGAAATCTTTTGTTTAGTCTCTTCGGTGTGGAGGACGTCATGGAGTCTCCGAAGGTGAACCGCAAATAATACAGTCATCAGGTGGTGTACATTTTTTTTTTCAACCTGCGGGTTGCCTCCTGGTTCAGAACGCTTAGCTTGAATGAATGAACCATCATGCACACAGAGGCTCTTTTGGAGTGATTTCGGGGGTGTGGTTGTTCATGGATGTACAGCCTACTAGAAGTGTAAAAAGATAGGCATATTCTATTTGTTTTCTGGTAGAAAGATTGATATTTCTTAATACGTGAGCATTGTATACACATCGTTAAATTGTTCAAAGAAGTAGGCCTCCAAATCAAATTAATGCAGTAGGTTGAAGTTAAGAATATGATAAATTATGTCTGCAGGCATGAATAATTTGATGTTTTTGTCGTGGGTAACGATTCAGCTTTTGGACTAAATTTAGCCTGTTGAGTAGGCAAACATCTGTCCTTTTATCAATTGTTGGGTGGTTCTCAAAACAGATTTAGCCAACACTTCCACTCCGTTCAACACTCTAATACAGATATCCTGCCAAAACCATAAATAACAAGCAACAACAAGCCACTGAAAAACTCTAGTAGGGTTGGAACCTGGGAATAAACATGGGTACTGCACTTTCTGAATGGCAAACGTCTAGCTACAGGGATTAGCAATAATACCTACAGCTCTTTAACTCTTTAACACACCAAGGGGTGTGTCCTCAGTCCTCTACTTTAATCACTGACTCTTAACACTGGGCCCCAAGGGTATGTCCTCAGTCCTCTACTGTAATCACTGACTCTTAACACTGGGCCCCCCAGGGGTGTGTCTTCAGTCCTCTACTTTAATCACTGACTCTTAACGCTGGGCCCCCCAGGGGTATGTCCTCAGTCCTCTACTTTAGTCACTGACTCTTAACACTGGGCCCCCCAGGGGTGTGTCCTTAGTCCTCTACTTTAATCACTGACTCTTTACACTGGGCCCCCCCAGGGGTGTGTCCTGAGTCCTCTACTTTAATCACTGACTCTTTACACTGGGCCCCCCAGGCATTGTCTTAAGTCCTGACCTGTTCATTCCCAACCGAGTGGCTCTGCACGACACCAATAATACGTTTGCCATGGCAATGCGATGCCAGGAAAATAACATCTCTGTCAGCATCAGTAAAACAAAGGAGATGTAAAATTTGGCCCCTGTGCCCCTTGGACTTAACAAAGGAATTAGGGTCCATTCAGCATCCTAGTGCAAAATGTACAGTACTGTAAACCCCGTGCAACAGGGCAGTTTTTCTTATAGGTGAGTCAGGCTCTGGTCTGGCATTTAAGTAGCTCTGCATTCTCTGGGTATCTATAGACAATCTCAATTTGTGTGATTTTTCGGATCATGTTGCCATGGTTACGTCAATGTTGACGTGAAGTCAACTGAAAACACCCCGGTTTTTGTTTTGCCAACAGTCATTGATGACACACAGAAGAAAGAAATGCGATGTCTAAACGCGACGGCTGAAATGATAATGGAGGATATGCATCTTGGCTGGTCGTAATGGATTTGTTCTTCCCTCTCGTGTAGCGGTTGTGGGCCGTTGTGTTGTTTATCTGCCTGTGTCATACTGAATGAACTAGAGATTCTTGTGAATATGAATGTGCTTGCTCTGTAGTAGTTGTTATCTGTCATTTGTTAGCTCCAAGCAGGCTCTACAACTGAGGTCGACAACAAAAGCTTTATGTAGCTTTATGTAAAAGGTTTATTTAGATTCAAATAGTGCTTATAATATAGTGCAGGTCTGAATAAATCCCACTCTTGGTTTGTTTGAATTTGCTTGATTAGCATATTTGTTTACACCCCAAAGCAGTTCCAAAATGAATGTTTTGAGTTTCCACACTGAGTTGGTTTCTGCTCTAGTTGTCGTGACGGAAATGTGGAGTTGCTAATTACAATTTAGTATCTCTAAATTAGATCAATGCTCTGAATATTAACACCAGTGAAAGAGGACAGCATATAAACATGGGCAACGTCCAGCCAAGGGCCCTATTTACTGCTTCCATTTGTGAACACCTCTCACATCATGTTTCATAGCTCACCCCCCTTTAGTCAATCTGAATCTCCTTGAGACATGAGCCTGAGGTCCTATAAAGAACACCACGCACATTTGCAAATTGTTTTCTCCTAAAATAAACATAGTTTCTGCCCAAATTCCCCCTGAATGTTCTGTTGTCAAACGTGTGCTTTATTTACTTAGACATTTAAGAGTACCTTTCAAACTCATAATACAAACTCAAGAGAGTTGTGTGTATAATTAATTCTCCAAAACACACCAGGACGCTGCTAGCAAAACTCCTTCATCTAAATATAGCAGGTCTTTCTGAAGTTCCAGGACAGCAGCTGTTATTTGCAGTGGGAGTAAAGAGATCCTCCCTTGCAGCTGAACCTGGTCCAGACACCTGGCCATTAAAAATGCATTTCTCACTTATGTGCATCAGTCCTGCTAGTTAAAATATAAAATGTCTGATCCGTATCAATTACCCACCCCACTTTTATGGCACTGAAGTAAATACTGTAGTGAAAACTACAGTGAAAATTGAAAAGGACATTTTTATAATTTCAAACTCAACTAATTCAACACAAATTACAGCAGGTAGCCAAGTGGTGACAGGTAGCCTATAGGTCAATAATCACTGCATAAACATTGCTATGTCAGGTTTGAATGAATCCCAGTGTTAGTTTGTTCACTTGCTTGATCTAATGAATTACGGTTCTGAATTAGTTGGCTAGGCTGTGCCTGTTGAATTGTCAAACATACATCCAGATTGTGCCACACAAAAAACATTCCCCATGGAGTCATTGATCCTGGCACTCTTTGTTTCAATGGCTGTATCCCAGATGTCAGATGGTATCTGTGATCAATGTCTCTGCCCCAACAAGCTAGTGACCTGGAAAGCATACGGGCTCTGTTGTAGACCAGATATAAATAACAATATATATGCACTTGTTGAGCTCTCTTGTGCCTTCGGAAAAGTGAATAGATTATGTTTAACATAGCAGCTGGTCCATAATGAAAGTAGGTCCCCACGTCCATATGACTTTGCCTGAATCAGCTGGGGGTTGAAATTTCGTTTTCAGCTCCAGGCAGAGAAGATAAATGGGAATCCAACACCTCTAGACTGTGAGATAGACACTGGGGACAGAAAACTCAGTTTGAAATCTGTCCCATCCACATCACCATGGTTCAGTTGCCTGTGCGAGCGATTTCCGACAGAGAAGCTCAGAGCTCCAAGCCCCAAATGCAGAACGGATCAGCAAATGGATCAGAAAATGGATCAGCAAAAGGATCAGCCAAAGGATTGTCAAAGACCAGTCGAGGGTTGGTGGCCAACGAGACCACCGGCACGCTGCAGCGACAGCCTTGGCAAGGGCGCAGTACCTGCTCCTCCACAGCCTCCTGCCCCCTGTTCTCCGGCAGGAAGAGCGACCAAGAAGACCCACTTCCACGCTGCTCCCCGAGCCTCTCCTCTCCCAGCCTCCAGGGGTCCGACTCTAGCCTGGACTCGTCAATATCCAACTCCAGCCTTCACAATCTCGGCTCCAACTCCAGCCTCCACAAATTCGACCCCAGATCCAGCCTCCACTCATCTGGCCAAAGTCCCATCGGCTCTCTACCAAGCCTTCAAGGCTCGTTACCCTGCCTGAAGGACTCTTTATCCAGGTTGAGGTGTTCTTTGGCAAGCCTGGATCGTTACAGCATGAGCCCGCGCAGCCCTAGCCCAGTATCACGTAGCATTAACCCAAGCCGTTGTCCCAGCCCCAGCTTGAGAAGTTCCAGTCCCAGTTTGCGCAGCACCTCCAGCTCCAGTGTGCTCAGTGGCAGCTCCAGCGAGGATGACAGCTGGGATACCAACAGCTGGAGCTCAGGGGCCACCTGTCTGCTTCGTTCTTCTATCAAGCAGCACAGCGACCAGTTGTTCAGAGCTCGCGCCGGATCCCCTGATCTTTGTGGCCGAGCCGATAAGGCAACCGGCAGTGACACATCCACAGAAAACATCTACCAGACCGTGGGGAACTACGAGGGCGATTGCTGGAAGGACAGAGCTGAGAGCCAAGAGGGGCCTGAGCGAGAGTTGAAAGCACCATGGGATTCCACACAAAGCCTCTCGTCGTCCAGGAAACAGGGCCAGGGCAAGATTGTGACCTTCTCAGGACAGCAGGAGCGGACACTGGAGGAGCGGCTCAAGTTCTCCCAGTTCCTGGATGAGGTTACAACACGGGTACTGGTTCCTGGGAGTCCCTGGGAATCCTTTAACCCAATCCGACAGAGAGAATTACCTGCTGCCGAAGATTCCTGTAAAAACCCAGGGTCTTCCTCTGTACACACCATTCATGAAGCGCAGGGCCTGAGGGTGAACTGTGCTCACTTGGATCACCAGTGGACAAAGTACAATGCACCCAGCTGGAAGGTGCTAGACACCGGAGAAGGCGCGATGAACCGGGACCAGGAGGAAAGCTGCCTTTCAGAGTTGGCATCTGTGGGAAGAACCTACCTGGAGACGGACATTGACGTTGTCCGGAGACAGGATGAACTGGAGTTTTATGGCTCCCTGGAAAAAGGGCGGCAATGCGAGATGGAACGTGGGGGTGGGTGGGAGGGAAGTTGCTGCCCTGAACCTCTTCGAAGGAGCTTTGATGAAAGGAGGAGCCCCACAACATGTCCAGCCTGGTCCTGGCCCAAAAGTTTTTCCAAATACCCGTATTGCTCCACTTCACTACCTAGACCTGTTAACAACATGGTGAGTAGCCTCCCAGTAGCCTTTAGAAAGCCATGCTTTACACAGACTGCTTCACAAAAAAGTATTTCCAAAAAGTAAAATGAAAGACATGGTGTGGTAGTGTCTTGGCATGGCCGTGGTTCGATATTATAGTTCATTTCTCTTGAGTTTGTTGTCAGGAACTTCCAGAGTGCAGATGATTATTTTGATCATGTTCCATCCCCCAGACCCAACAGACTTAGTCCCTCAGCTGAAATAAGTTGCTTACCTGAAACCTGCCTCTACCATGAACCCCAACCCTGGGCATCACCTACCCCTGTTGTGCACACAAACTGCATATAACAGACATCCTCAGGGTAACGATGTCTTCATTAAGGAGATTAATAACGCATTTAATTTAAACATTAAAAAATAAACGCAAAGTTCCTATCGGCCAGTTCCCAAGTGACCAGTGTGAAGCAGGGATGTTTTTATTAAAACTCTGGCGTATAGAACATTGCATAATTGCCTGACTTTGTAATGTTCAAGTCTTCGAAAATAACAGTTGATCATATGCAGCCTTGTCAAACACCACCACAATAATTATTCTTCACACGTTTGCCATTTTTAAAGCCCCTTCATTTCATGTTTGTGTTGCACACGTCTGACAGATGACCTAGTGAGTTATTGTATACAGGCTGTAAAAGATAAGAGATTATCAGGACAACATTACAATGTGATATTGTTTTTACCACAGACACGTTTCACACTGCAGTTTAAACAAAAATAAGCAAATGCACAGGCAATATACGTGTCTAGAAAGGGGATTTATTTATCTTATTTGTAGCAATCAGTCAAAAATGGATCAGTGTTGTTCATCAGTTTCTCGATGTTGAAATCATTGCTGCACAGTTCTTTATGGTTTTCTTGTAGAAACAAAACGTAAAGAGCATTTAGAAAAAGTACCTTTAGCAAAGCCCACATTGAGATCGAAGTACCAAAATACCACAGCTCCAAGCTGCTTTTAGGCATGATAAGCAGCGTGGCTTGAAAGAAGACAATCTGAGGTCAAAAGATTTCCCATATGAATAAGGATGAATACATAATAAAAAAAACATAATAAGTTGGAACAGACCAAAGTATTTGGTCTCCATTTCACTGTTAATACTAAAGAAATTTATTTTTTATTCAGAACCTTTTAATGTATCTTTTTAAATCTTGAAAAGTACAGAAACCGCATTGACACAACATAACTGACACACTAGTGTCAATATTTTTCCAGCACAGCTTTTGTTCACAATAAATGCAATCAAGTGCTTTCTATAGCCACGAATGAGCTCCCTCCTGGAAGACCACTGACTTTTGACGGAGACACAGCTTTCTGACCCTGGGTTCAATATTGCGCTTCAAGGTGTCTTGGCACAATTTCACAATTTCAAGGAACCCTAAGACACTGAGCATTATCTGAAAATAAGGGCAAGTTGCCAATGCTTTGGCCATGACTGTATATCCCAGCTTTTTAGCCAATCAACATTCAGGGCTCGACCAACCTAATATTTAATGTAAATATATACATGGGCTTATTTACAACCGCCTCACTCGCTGTCCAGGCTAGAAAGAAAAAGCTGTCTTTCTGTCAAGATGGTTGGGAAAGACATTTTGCCATTCTGCCCGTCTGCGAAGGCTCCCGACATAAATTATTCACCATCCTCCCTCGTGTCTGTCTTTGGCCTCACGGCCACTGGGAGGCTTTTCACCACAATGGCCTCTGTAACACCGCCATGAGCACAAGCTATTTTAGGCGACACAGAACGTAAAACGATGCTTCAGCGGTCCGCATCACAGAACCCTTTTAAGAATCCTTTTAACTTCCCAGCCGTGTTCTTTGCATAAAAATAGTTCTTCTTTGGGGACAACCAAAGAACCCCTTTTTCTGAGTATGTAATGCACAGTGTTGCTGGGCTGGACACAAAGCCAGCTATCGTGGAGGGTCGTGTTTCTGATCAGAACTCGATGTGTCGGCTCCCTAGCAACTGTCTGTCCGTGTGTGGGTGTCTGTTGGGTGGGTGGGTGGGGGGGTTGTCGGCAGGGAGGCGGGTTAGTAGAGGATAAGTTCTTCAGTCTGGCTGGGAAGTGGACTCACAGGATGGCAAAGAGAGAAGGCCACTGCTGCAAAGACAAATGAATAAACGGTGATGATTGGATATTCAGCTGAGGAAAGGGAGGCCTCTGGCTTCTGCAGAGAGAGAGAGACACCTAAGCATTGTGTCTCTCTGTGTATATACGTGTATGTGTGTGTGTGTGTGTCTGTGTGTGTATATGTGTCTGCATCTGTGTGTGTGTGTGTGTGTGTGTATTTGTGTGTGTGTGTGTGTGTGTGTGTGTGTGTGTGTGTGTGTGTGTGTGTGTGTGTGTGTGTGTGTGTGTGTGTGTGTGTGTGTGTGTGTGTGTGTGTGTGTGTGTGTGTGTGTGTCTGTGTGTGTATATGTGTCTGCATCTGTGTGTGTGTGTGTGTGTGTGTATTCTCCTATAAAGGAGCATGTGTAGTAAACAGTGTAACAG
Organism: Esox niger; assembly: GCA_016801105.1. Taxonomy (NCBI): domain Eukaryota; kingdom Metazoa; phylum Chordata; class Actinopteri; order Esociformes; family Esocidae; genus Esox; species Esox niger. The sequence goes on from JACXGJ010002882.1 coordinate 54,387, forward strand.
TGCGTAGAATACATTTCTACAAATAAACTGTGCACCCCAGTCAAAATAAAATACACATTAATTCATCTATTTCAACTTAAAAAGCAGGCACTGGGCTGGCACTAGGCAGGCACTTGGCTGACACCTGGCTGGCACTAAGCAGGCACCTGGCTGACACCTGGCTGGGACTAGGCAGGCACCTGGCTGACACCTGGCTGGCACTAGGCAGGCACCTGGCTGACACCTGGCTGGCACTAGGCAGGCACCTGGCTGACACCTGGCTGGCACTAGGCAGGCACCTGGCTGGCACTGGGCAGGCACCTGGCTGGCACTGGGCAGGCACCTGTCAGGCACTAGGCTGGCACCTGGCTGGCACTGGGCAGGCACCTGGCTGGCACTGGGCACGCACCTGGCAGACACTAGGCTGGCACCTGGCTGGCACTGGGCAGGCACCTGGCTAGCACTAGGCTGACCTGGCTGGCACTAGGCTGACCTGGCTGGCACTAGCCAGACACCTGGCTGGAACTAGGCTGACCTGGCTGGCACTAGGCAGGCACTAGGCAGGCACCTGGCTGGCACTAGGCTGACACCTGGCTGGCACTGGGCAGGCACCTTGCTGGCACTAGGCAGGCACCTGGCTGGCACTAGACAGGCACCTGGCTGGCACTGGGCAGGCACCTGGCTGGCACTAGGCTGAGCTGGCTGGCACTAGGCTGACACCTGGCTGGCACTGGGCTGACACCTGGCTGGCACTAGGCTGACCTGGCTGGCACTAGGCTGACCTTGCTGGCATTAGGCAGGCACCTGGCTGGCACTAGGCTGACATGAAGGGGGCACTAGGCTGACACCTGGCTGGCACTAGGCAGGCATTAGGCAGGCACTAGGCCGGCACCTGGCTGGCACTAGGCCGGCACTAGGCTGGCACTGGGCAGGCACTAGGCTGACCTGGCTGACTAACAAGCTTCCAGTATTATTACCTGCTATTTCCCCAGGTGATTCACCCGTGGATTCGGATTATCTTCCATACTTAGGGATGTGATGATGTCACATTCAGAACTTATTGGAGTGAATGAAAATCGAAATATTTTGATGTGAAACCAATAATGATCTCCATGGTAGCTTGATGTCTGAACGCAGGCCGCATTTTCCACGTGAAACCCGTGAAACCCGTAAAGCCCAGAGGTGTTGCTGCTCCCATTAATCTGTTTCACTTGCAAACTGGTCCACGTGGTGACATGACGTCCTCTTAACCACGCATCCGGCCTCCTGCGTCCACATCCGTTGACTGCTCCCAGGGAGGCGCGAGGTTCTGGGTTGTTTGCCCGAGGACAGGAGTCAGATCAAGGGGTGGGACAGAACCAGGGAGTGTAGGAAGGGGTCACAACTCTCTGTGAGTCATGACTCAACCAACTGGGTTACACTGTTTTGATCACAAAGATTCACACACTCACACACATCAGTTTTCCAACACAAACACACACCATTTCTGGTCTAAAACACAGGCATTGTTTCTACTTCAGAGTATGGGAAAAGTGCTTTTGTCTACGATGCGTCTCACTCATGGAACAGCCTCACTCGTTTTGCAGAGTGGCCTTGAACTAGAAGTTTGGGCACCTATTCGTAATTTCACATGCTTAGTAAATCATCTTTATTATTCAGTCTCACTGTTTTAATAATTGCCTCAGTATTTTATATTTGTTTGTTGTTATTTGCTATTACACAGAACTCAGCTAGGACTGTATGAATAAAAAATCTAATAAACCAGGCAGACTGACAGCACACAGATAAAAACACACGCATAGTTTTGCCTTTGCCCGGAGCAGAGTTGGATACCATGCGCAGAAGGGGAAAATGTTTATAACCTGTTATTGATAACACAACACAGATGCCTGTGAAGCAGTGTCACTTTTTATAACAGTCATTTACAGTATAGTACTGGTACCGTGTTGCTCGGCATTAGAATGGCATGCAAAGAAACCAGTGCATAATTGGTTCTGCACCACTAAACAAAGCCCGGGCCAGAACTGAGATTCTCTCCATGCGAACCATGCATAATGCAGTAAGGATAGAGAGAACAGTGTGAAATCAAATGTTGTCATATCATTCATCTCCAGTTATGGCCTGAATAGAGTGGAAGAAACGCAGAGATAATAGGTGAGGAGTCAATTATGTTCCTGTTTTGAATTCAACAGATTCTATTAGGCTTTTACATCTCTCCTTCTGTTACACCCCCTCTTGTCTCTGTCTTCATCCTTGGTACTCCATCTAACTATGTTTCCGTCTGTATGTCTGTCTATCTATCTATATCTCTACGACTAGTTATCTGTCTCTCCGGGGGCTCTGGTTCCCATTCTGTACCATGCGGCAGTATTCACCTCCATGTCCATCTGTCCATTTCCTGTCCTCACTGTCTCAATGCTGCTTTGGACTGCAGAGGAACATTCTGGAACGTTCATTTGTTTACTGGCGTGTCTGGGAGACAATTGAACCACAGAGGTGTGTGTGTGTGTGTGTGTGTGTGTGCGTGTGTGTGTGCGTGTCTTGCTAACCACACGAGCGTGTGTCTTGTTGATGTGTCCCAGGATAAAACATTTACTTAATCTTTCTCATCTCATCCATTTCCCCCTCCAGGTCTCTGATGGGGAGATGCAGGACATGAGGTAGGCCACATCCACATCTACCTCCTCTATGTGCTGAGACATCACAGCCTCCTCCTCTCTCTCTCTCCCTCCCGCTCTCTCGCTTTCCTCTCCTTCTCCCCCTCCCATCTCCCTCTCCTCCTGCTTCATTCAGCTCTGAGATCTGGTCTCTCCTGTCTGCCTGGTATGCCGGGTCCAGTCAGAATTGGTGGAGGGCTTATTTCTTAGTGCGAGCCTTCAGTGCCGCCACAGCTCAGAGATCCGGGTGCACAGACACGTGAATGTGGTGATCTCAGGCGTTGAAAATGAGGCGTGAAGCGTGTACACGGTAAGCAGAGGAGATTAATGGAGGCATGTGTTCATGACTGGGTGTGCGTGTTTGTGAGAGAGAGAGTGTGTGGGTGGGTGGGCGCATGTGTGCGTGCGTGCGTGCGTGCGTGTGTCAGCATGGAAGAGAGTGACAGAGAAATCTGCTGTACCATTTTTACACATAATGATTAGAATTGCTTTGTTGTAGTTACTATTATCTGCCCGGTAGATCTTTGCCTTGTTGCTCTGGTGATGTGTGGAAAAAGAGCCGTTGACTAAAGTGAGGTGACGGGGCGAAATTGCCAGGCGTTCCACTGGGTGGGAGGACACGGTGTTGTTTGTATGTTGTATAGAATGTGCGCGTTACAGCAATCAGACGTTAGTTGTTGGGCGTTAGTTCATGCTGTGTGTTAGCGGGATATCTCGCTGTCAGTGATTGGTCAATTGATCTGAGTAACTGTGTCGTGTTAACAAATCAGGTTGACTGTTTGTCTCCTGTGTGTGGTGAATGAGAGAGATCGGGCATTTGTCTCTTTCAGCGACACCTTCTTAGGTTTGTGAAAAACGGCCCTGCTTGAATGATGAAGCACAATGAAAGAATGAGTGACTTTAAACAAAGTTGTTATCCTGAAACTTTCATGTACATTTCAAACCCCACATTTTCAGCTGGAGCGCAATTTCCAAATACTGCTTGAAAAGGAACATACCAACGTGTTTAGTATATAACCATTCATTTTAATTGAATTCACCCAAAGACTTAAACTCTGTCAGAAATTGATTAGTAGATGGCGCCTGTTTGCGATTAATAAATTAAAGCAGACTGCACCTTTGACTTGATTAAGTCCAGAGTGATATTTGGAATCTTTGAAGTGTTTCACAAACAGCCTGAGGAGATCTAATTCACCCAGACAAAGCGGAACATTGCCAGCCTTTTAAGTCAGCTAGCTTGTTCTGAGCTGAGTGCCATCATAACATTGGCTAAAAACAAACGCAGTACAACAGGAGCATGTTTGGAACAGCTCAACGGTGTTAAAAGTAGGCCCAGAATTCCACAATGAACTGCACAATGACTGCGATTCGAAACTATCTCACTATTGCTGATCGGGTGAAAAATCGTGCCACACCCACCAAACTGGAGACAACTTCTCCTCTGTAGGTTGTCGAACAACGGAGCACAGACTTCAGGGGAAGATTGGCGCTGAGCACAAACCACACGTGACGTAGCTAACATTTTCCTGATGTACCTGCCAACAGACGGTCTGCATATTCAAAAGCATCAACAACATCTAAACGAGCATTATGTGAGATACCCCTAGTGGTGGAAGTGGGTGACCTCTTGTCTTACCATCTTAACTCTTCGATAGATCCATACCTCAGAGGTGTCACGTTACAATGAGACAAAGGCCTCGCACAAACAGATGCTGTGAGGCCTTGTCTCTTTTATTCCTCAGGCAACTGGTTTTATGCGCTTGTAGGTGCAGGTAGCTTCACTGTTGGCCGTTCCACTTGAACAGTGTGAGGAGACGCATTCAAAGCTACTGCTAGGTGTTTGGTTGTATCCCAGCAGGCTAGCCTGGAGCAGTATTTTGCATATCCTCCTCTCTCTCACACTCTCACGCTGTTTCGTTCATACCCTCTCTTTCAGTCTTTTCTCCACGCTCACTCCCTTTCTCTCTCTGTCTCTTTCTTTCACACTGTCTCTCTCTTGAATTATTTCCAAGAGAACGAGTTCTAAGGTTTATATAAGTAATTTGTGTGCCTGGCATCTGGAGCAGGTTGATGAGGAAGGATATGACTTAGAGCACACTCCAGGGTTGTGGTTCGGTTATGCGCCCCTTTGAAGCTGTTGAGAAGGGGGACTATTTTCCAGAGGCGTACTGTACTTAAAAATTTTTTTTTTGCATGTGTGTGAATTCACCTCAACAAATCTGACCTCATGTAGAAATTCTTGACCTCAATTGAGAGGCGTCACAACATTGGTCTATGTGAGAAAAATCACGTTGAGGTTTGGGGGCATGTTTTTAGCTGCAAAAGTTACTAAAGAAATTTGCAACTGCATTTCTTAATATTATTTACTCACAGTTCCAAAATGCAAATATAAGCGCTCATATTATTGCCATTGCTAGGAATTCCATGAAGTAGGTTTCTGTTTATTAAATTTACATATACTGACATATGGGAACGTCTGTGTTGCCAGAATATACATGAATTCTTCAGCCCTCTTTTGAAATGAGACAAAAATCTTTGGACAGCATAAATAGATGGCCAGTGCCTTCTCCATCTTGTTTCCCTCTCTCCTGCCCTCATAATGAAATGGGACCATGTAACTGTTAACTGTCAGCTCCTGCCAGTCCCAGGACAAATCTAACCAAAAACGGATATCTGTCCAACTGTCATGGGCCCATATGACCAGTGTGTCAGAAGACATAGGAAGCAGAACAGCCAAGCAAAGCCTCTTGAACTTTCTGCATAGCTGACTGCCTCTTTATCTCAACACGTCAATCTCTCTCTCCCTCTCGTTACTCCTCCCTCTCCTCTCTCTCCCTCTCGTTACTCCTCCCTCTCCCCTCTCTCCCTCTCGTTACTCCTCCCTCTCC
>JACXGJ010002883.1:0-59764 GCA_016801105.1 Esox niger
GTGGAAAGGGGTTTGAATTTTGGTTTGCAGCACATTGACAGTACCCCAAAACTCCTGCAGTGGATCGTCCAAATTGGCTCAGAAGAAAATGTTTACCATTCTTCCATAGAGAATCATTCCAGATACTTTAGATGCTTCAGTCTTTGCATATGGAATGCTTAATGCCAAATTGTTGTTGCGGTAAATTAACCATTTCTCTGTGGGTGCCTGTTTGGGGTTAATGTATTGCTGGAAGATCCATTTGTGAACATGTTTCAGTCTCTTGGTAGAAGCTACAAAGTACAGTGGCACTCAAAGGCTTCACACCCATTGGTTCTTTCATATTTTATTATGTCACAACATGAAATTAAAATTGATTTAATAACTGCACTATATTTGAGAGTCCTGCCAATGCTCTACAAATTATCTACAACCCCATTTCCAAAAAAGTTACGTCTCTGCGTAAAACGCATATAAAAACAGAATGCAATGATGTGCAAATCCTTTAATCCCTATATTTAATTGGAAATCGTACAAATACAACATATGAACCAGAGAAATGTTATTGTTTGTGGAAAAGTATTTGCTCATTTTTAATTTGATGCCGGCAAAGATCATTTCAAATTTTGATTCATCAGACCAGTCTTCCACTTTGCCTCAGTCCATCTTAAATTAGATCTGGTCTAGAGAAGGCGGCGGTGTTTCTGGATCTTGTTCATATCTAGTTTAATCTTTGCCTGGCAGAGTTTTAACTAGCATTACTGGATGCAGCAACACACTGTATTCACAGACAATGTTTTTCAGAAGTGTTTCTGAGCCCATGCAGTGATTTGCACTACAGATCACAGCCATCCAATATTGGTTTTCAGGCCTTGCCCCTTGCATACAGAGATTTTTAATGATAGTTTGTCCGGTAAATGATCAGATCCCCAAACTCTTTGCAATTTAACGTTGAGAAACGTTATTCTTAAATTGTAGCACTTTTTGCCTGTGCAGTCTTTCAGACTGGTGAACCCCCATTTCACCAACTGTAACTTGTCTAAACAATTTCCATACATTACATTTTTGCAATATCAAAAAACTGTTTTAACCTCCATACATTTCTAAAAAAAATGGTGGGCGGGCTAGCTGAAAGGTTATATTGTTAAGCAAAAGGTACTGTTGCTTTCCAGTGCAGTTACATTCTGAACTTGAGAGGATTTACTTCTCAGACCACAAGAAACGTTAGCTACTAATTATAGAAGACAAGTTACGTTCAAAGCATCAACATCAACCAAACATGCTGCCAAATGAACATTATAGGGGGCTAATATTTTAGCCCCACTAATATAGGCCTAGCGAAGTCCATGTTGGTGTTGATCTACACAGGCTAATAAGTGCACACTCTATTGGAAAATGCAGCCCCGTTCTGGCACAAGTTTCTAACTACTGACTACGCTAAAAGGTCGGAGGAAACACAGAAAAGGGCCGATAGTATAATCCAGAGGGCGTCCAGGGACTTAGAGAAACTTGATTATGTTTGCTTGTGCACCCTATGTGACAGCTTCACTAAACTGGGGCCATGATCCTGCCTCAATGCTTAACTCTTGAAGTCTAACCCGGGAGACTACATTAAAATGGCAGTGCCAATGTCCATTCTAAAACATGTCACATCCAGGTTGAGTCTTCTATCCATCTTTTCTGTAGCTGTCACTGATGTTGATCCTTATGTCTGGTCATCACAGGGGCTCCGCAGTCCTTCTGTCATGGTCCTTCATAATGCTTCTTATGACAGAATAAGTCACTTAGTGCCATTATTCACTAGAAAGTTTTTTTCTTATAGGTTATAATTAGGCAATAAGGCACAAGGAGGTGTGGTACATTGAAAATATACCACAGCTTAGTGCTGTTCCTAGGCAGAGCACATGGCAGAGCACCTGGATAATGTCAAAAACTTCCAATATTCCTTGTTGCTGTTATAAACCAGTTAATAATACAATTAGAACAGAAAATGGTGTGCAATGTCATACCAGTTGTATTCCTGAGCAATTAGGAATGTGTGTGTGTGGTATATTGAAAATATACCATGGCTTAAGAGATGTTTGTAGGCACGAAGTATAGTGGAGAGCCTGGACACAGCCATGTTATATTGACAACATACCACACCCCCTCGTTCCTAATATATCACAAACTGCTGAGGTTCCTTATTGCACCTATACACTTGTAACCAATGTAAGTAGAGCTGTAAAAAGTGAGTTGTATTGCTTTCAGCCAATAAGCATTCAGCAATTTAACCACCTGGTTTATACTTATTTATGGACCGGGGTACGGGCCAAAACATGGGTAGGCAATACTTCATTAAGAAACCCTGGATTAAACCCTGGATTAAAATAGCATTAATGCTCGTATTATGTAGTGGTCTACAAAATTGGCATTTTGAGCAATATAACTGATATCTCTTTCACATGACTATTATGGATATTTGTCTCCTTTATTGGATAATTCACTGAACAGCCCCCAAAAAATCTGGAGTTGATTGACAAACAGTTTGACCAATGATAAACCAGTATGCTATTTTGGGTGGATCTATCAAGAGTGAGGGGTGGGTGTACGAGGTCATTCAGAACCTCACAGATTCACTCCGTCGGCGCGCGTTTGAGGGGACGGCAGTTGGAGTAAACGCAGTTGCCGGGCGATAGTGCACCACGAACGGTTTTTCCGGGAGGAGTCTTCGTAACGAAATTATACTTCACAACAAAAGAAAGGAATCCCTGCAACGACTTTCTACAAAAACTTTACTGCGACTGCTGCATTTATACGGCTGTTTTAGCATCACCGCAAGTGACGGAATCAAAGTGTTGGTGATAGCTAATTAGCAAAAGCTAACGTTCGCTTGCTAAACGTTATTAGCTAACATTTCCCTTACACAAAGCTAGCGTGGCTAGCGTCATTAGCTAGCTTGCTAGCTTTTGAAGCACATTGCAACTAGACCGCAGTGGCCCCCTTCTTAACGCAGGACAGCTCCTTGTTAGTGTTGCCGTTACACGCGAACATTAGCTAAGTAACAAAGCTATCGGTATTTTGCTGGCTTGTAGTGAGCTAGCGTCGTAGCGTAGTTCACGTGCAATTGACCGCTGCAGACGGTACGGTAATCTAGCTAGCTAGCTTACGTTATTCGTTGATCCAATCAAACACCAACTCCCCAACCCCTTCACCTTTGTCCCTCTCCCCCCACCACCCGAAACACTGGACATCCACAAGCGGCCGGAGAGCGGCGACGGGCCAGCGGTATTGAAGCTGGGGGTGGTACCAGAACCGCACGGAGTCGTAGCGGCTACAGAGAAGCCCAGTCGTGGGGACCTACCGTCAACTATGGACGGGCTGGCGGTGGAGGTTCGCGGCTCGAACGGGGCCTTCTATAAGGTAAAGCAAACGGTGAAGTCATTGGCTAATAAAACACAACTGGCAAACAATTTGACATTAATGTGCCATACCGTGTTTTGTACTAATACCTAGCTAGCGTAGTTAGCTTGGCATATTAAGTCGTACCATTCATTAAACAGGCCCAATGGTAAAATGTTACTATTATCAGATGTCTCATTCGTCCGGTCGGGATTGGCAATATGGTATTGGTGCACTTATCCTGGCCTACTTTGATCAATTCCAAATTGTCTGTTTTGTCTGCTTTATTGAACTGGTCTGTTACTCTGTAGCCTGTTGGCTAGCATACGTTAGCTGTTTTGGCATTACCAAACATCTTATCGGGCCACTCCTTTCTTTGGTTGGAGTTGCTAGCTATCCACTTATATTTGCTAGCGAAAATGAGGGGAGTGGAAGGAAGCCGTATTTGATATATCTAAATGCCGATGTGTTTATTGCTTACTTTCTTGGATGAGACCGCGACCTAGTAACTACAGCAGCTAGCTATGTAGACAACTTAACAGTTAACAAATAAACGGCATTACGTCAGTCTTTTAAAGCAGCTACAGTACCGTGATATAAATATATTAAATGGTTTGCACTTTTACACTTTGTTTTTGAGCGAGTTTTATTCTCTTACAATTTGCTGCGAGGATGCTGAAGCAGCCTCCGTTTTTTATTTCGATGAATATTTTTTTCCCTTTGAGAGTCATATGATGGCTGTTTATTCCTCACACCACAATGACCTACGTAACAACCATAGCTAAATTACTTCACACAATTCCATTCATTAATTTTTATTAAACAAGTCATTTTATATCTTGAAGTTAAGTCACTTCACGTAATTATATGTCAGTAAAAAGTCTCTGTGCCAAGTGGTTGGCGTAGTTTAAGGGTTTGTGTACTTGCGGATCGTTTGAAGAGGCCCAAGTGACCTGCTATCGGTTCGATGGTCCAGCCAAACAGTGACAAAGGAACTGAAACAGGTGTTGGAGAAACTGATGATGCTAATCTACAATCAACATTGCCCTCCTGTTTCGCTTTTCCACGGATCTTTCAATTCTGCATCTTTGAACACCTGCCATTTTTAATTTGTCTCTGTCTCTGCTTGTTTTCTAGCTCAGTCTTTTCTGCCTTTTGCTTTCTCCTCCTTTTCCAATGTTGTTCACTATTTTTGCCCCCTCCCTTTTACCACTTGCTCTGCGATTTTGGACAGATTGGCTTTCTATCCTGGAAATGAACAATACATTTTGGTTTCTGTGTCCTTATGATGCTCCTATAACACATGCATTACGTACACTGTTCCAGTGTTTTCCAGCTTGGGCTTTTGCTTAGTTATTATAACCACCCTGTTATACCAGGTGTGTGAATAGGTCTTGGTCTCCCACTCCAGGGGGTAAGGTGGATCAGTCATGTGGTGACTTCAGCTCCTTAATGGGGCAGCACGTTGCTGGCAGAGGACTGGCTTCACTGTACAGCTGGGAGTGACCAGTCCATCTCTGTGCTCTGTCTTCCTGAAAGTGGGCTTGTATACCTTTTGAACTCTTTGTTTATTACATCACGCATGTTGCTACTGTGGAAGACCCTCTTTTATAATTGACCTGTTTGGCCTCCTGTATTCCTCTGGTGTGGCAGAAGTGTTCGTACCCTGTATATTGTAGCTACTAGCCGTCATGTCTCTTTGGCCATGCCTGCTGTTTTGAATGACAGCGACACAGACAGCAGCTGTTCTGTTGTGACTCTTCAGTCTGGCCTCCCCCGGCTTTTTGGCCATCTCTCTGCGGCCTGAGAAAGTGGAATGAAAACTGTCAGAAGCTACCGGGAGTGAGCTTGTGTGTAATGAATCAGCTATCTCTTATCAAGGATTTCTGTATGCCCAACGCTTGCAGTTTCTAACAAAACCTAAGCAGGTTGTCCTGGGAAAACCCAGACCTTTTCCTTTCCTGCAGGTGAACTCACTCTCCCTCTCAGGCCCTAGGGCCACTCACAGCGACCTCTCGGTCCCATATAAGGCAGTGTCACACAGAGCACTGTAACTCTGACTCCCCCACCTTCCTACACTCCATGCTCTTGCACCCATGCGGAGTTTATGGAACTGTCTGTCACTATGTGATGGGTTTGGAGGGCTGTCTGATGGGCATGGAACAGATTTGAAGGAGGGGCCTCTGCTAATGACCGTTGATCATGGCTGTCACCTTTCATGGGACAGTTTTTAGTTTTCTCCCCCTCTAACACAAATTCTTGTTTTTCAAATGTTTATTGAATGTATCTTGACACATCTGGTCTGTCTTTTTTCTGTTGAAGTTCAGTCAGGTTTATTGTTGGTCAGAAGTTACCCACCTGCCATATGGCTTCCTGCTCTTGGGTTGAGCAATGTCTGTAATGACACCTCATCCCACCGGCCTGATGAAATATCGCCGGTTTGTGGTGGAGTTTTTATTTTGAGGTGCAGTGTGCTCATTGTAAGGGTGTTTTTGGGAATAGCTCAATACATGGAAGTCTATTTACATATTAATGACTTGATGGAGGTGTTTTACCTCCATTGAGGGTATCTGTAGTTTGTTTGGGTCAGACAGAAGGATTGGGGAAAATGGGATAACATGATTAAAAAACACCCTAATGCTCTCCCTTCATTGAGGTATTTACGCCAGCTTTTCAGCCCATGTGTGGACTCTGTGCTAACAAACATTTCCTTTTCATTTTTATTCTGTTTCAGGGTTTCATCAAAGATGTCCACGAAGACTCACTCACAATAGTATTTGAAAACAAGTAAGTCATCTGCCCCATGAGTAGCCCTGTGTGGTTACCAACCCACAAACAATCCCTCCCAACCTCCCACCTGTCTCCCCTCTATGCCCCAGTCATCAGTCTCTCCTTCAGTAGGTCAGCCTAATTTTGCCCTTTGCGTCGGATTTCCCCTTTTTTCACTGCCACCTGTGAAGGAGGAACAGCTGCCCGCCCGTTCTGTAACCCTTATCCTCTCTGTTCCTGTCCCAATGCACCCACGCATGCCCCCCTGTTCCTCTTTATCTAGTAGGTTCTGTCTGTCGACCGGGGTGTCCCTAAATATAGTCCCTGAAGGTATGCAAGCGGGGTGGGCAGGACGTTGGCCCCTGACATTCTTGGGATGGTTCCAACCACCACCCCCAAGCCCTGTTGCCTTGGAAGCGTCACATTAGCCGTTAGTGGAAGATGGGCTCCAGCATGAGTGAATGAAAAGCACACGTCCTCGCAGAGTGCCTGTTCTGTGATAATCCTTAACAGTTTTCAACCGATTTTGCCTAATTGCTTTGAACGGTACGCAACCTGAAAGCTGGCTTCTTAAAATGATCCTGAACACCTTCACTTTATACAGTGCATAATTATCTCCCTGTTAATATGAAGCCTGTAGTTTGAACTTAACGACACTTTCCAGTGAGCTGTTTTTAGACACTGCTGTTAAGTGTTTCATATGAATTGACATAGCCTACAGTAGGTCCCAGTTCTGTTAGCTGCTGAGGTTTCTGTCTCTCCTGTCAGAATGCTTGAAACAAAAACCCATCTTCACTGATCTTTTGCTGTTGACTTACAGATTAATGAGAAACTTGGAATTGTGGTGATTAATGGCGCAGTTAGTGGCTTCAACCAATTGAATTATTCGTGGTAGTTAATATTGTTTAAAATATGCAGTGGTTTTCAAGTTAGAAATTGTTTTCCTTATGTCAATTCAGGCAATTCATAGTGCTATATTTTATATCGCCCTGCTTATTGTCCTTGAATGTCGCACCCTTATTATCATATCTAATGGATTAATACCCTATTATGTGTGTGTCTCTTCACTTTCCTTTAAACATACAATGCTCTCTTTGTCTTTTACTGTCCCTGACTGACTTATTAAGTGATTTATCTGTAAGCTTGTGAAAAGGCTGCAACAATCAGGCCTCGTTGTGTTGGTACTGACTGTGACACTGTTGGTTTGGGTTTGTTTCTTTTTTGGTTATTTGATTACAGCCTATTTTCTGGAAGTTTCTGCTGTAAACTGACTTTATTATAAATGCATTTAGCATGATAGTGAGATCTGTCAATGGGACCAGAAGTGTAGAGGCACATGTCTTTCCCTGTTATGCGTTTCATCATTGCAGATGTTATCGGGACAACACGGTTCTGCTACTAGGAGCTCCTTTAAAACAAGTGAAATTCTGTGCTTCTGCTTGATGGTTTGAAACACTGGGCTGACAGTGAAAAGCTGTTGTACCTTTGAGCAAGGCAGTTAACCTTTATTGCTCCTGTTAAGTTGCTTTGGATAGTGTCTGCTAAAAGGCTAATCTGTAATATAATGACAATGCCACTTATAATGCATGTATCATAACGCACCTGAGAGTAGGGACACTGCCAGTCTGTAATAACCAACATTGACCTGGGAGAAATTAGGCTGAAAATAGATTTTCACTTTTACTACTTCCATTAGATTGTTCCTCATCCTGAATAGAGAAACGAGTCCTTGTTTAATCAGCCGTTGCACATGTCAGCTAGCATCAGCCTGCACTTGCAGAATATGTAATAGCATCAGTGGCATGTGAGCGTCTTAGCACATTTTAAAGGGGCTAATCTTATTTGAATTCCGAGCTTTGGCTGTCAATGTATTTACATTGTCTTTTGCTCACTTAGCTTTTTAGCTATCACTGACATTTAAAATGGCTACTTAAAGAAATCTAGACTCCCCTTTGTATATATTTCACTTTCTCTTCAGGGATTTGTCTCTAGTGTCATTTTTGATTACTGTCGTTCCTCCTGTTCTTAACTAACGTGTGTGTTTGTGTGTGTGTTCTCTTTTCCCAAATTTCTGTTGTCTCCCCGAATAGCTGGCAACCAGAGAGACAGCTGCCCTTCAGTGACGTGCGGCTGCCGCCCCCAACCGACTACCACAAGGACATTGGCGAGGGAGAGGAAGTGGAGGTACGCCTGGCCTCGTGTCATGTCCCTCAGACCCACGGCATCCCAATTTTGAATTGGAGGAATACCATTGAAAAAACATTTTGCCACGTTCCCATTGGATAACAGTTGCTGTTGTTCCCCTGGTTAGATTCTGACAACACTGGCCTTTCCCATTCGCGTTTCCTGACCTGTACTCGGGCAAACGGCAAGCTCTGTCTTAGTTTCCACCTCATGTTCAGTCTCCTGCCAACACACGGCAGGAGATGTCCGGCAGTTGCTCTAACCACATGTTTAGTTACTCTAAACACATGCATCAGTCTTACTATCAATGATTTGGTACTGTTACTCCACAATGATTCCATTCATAGCTGTACCCTGCTCCCAACCAGCTAGTCCAGAGATTACTCTGGCTATTGCATCATTGATGCGGAGACAGATTAATTTAATACAGTTTAATTTAGGCACATGATTACCCAACTCGGACTTTCATTCAGCATCACAACAGCACTCGCAACATCATCGCCATGGAGACAAACATCTCACTGTCAATTCCAAATCAATAGGTTCACAGCAGTCACTGTCATTTTTTCACTCTGGGGTGTTTTTGGGTAGGTGGGACGAGGGGGAAATCTATTCTTGTTCTGTTGATTTGGGTCTTAGGGTTTGTAATTTGGCTGGAATAAATTAATCTGAATGTACTTTTCCACTTTTTAACAAATGTTTTTGCTTAACAATGAAACCAATCAGAAATGGAATATTCCTTGGGGGGGGAGGAATCTGGCCTGAATTTCCGCTAACCGTTTGAGTGGGATGGCCATCTGTCCATCCGTGTCTTACAGCCAGTCTTCTGTCCTTTCCCCAGGTGTACTCCAGGGCCAATGAGCAGGAGCCATGTGGCTGGTGGCTGGCCCGGGTGCGAATGATGAAGGGAGAGGTGAGTCAGGGACTGGTGAGTTAGGGGTCGGGTGCATGCTGGGGCCGGCATGGGGTCGGTGGGGGGGCACCGTGTGCAGCATGGCGTTGGGCCGAGGTGGCAAAAAGCCACCAAATTCCTACCAAAATGTTGTTCAAATTGTCTAGTGTTTGTCCTTAGAATATTAACTCACGTCTCTGAGAGGCTCATTCTTTAGCTTTTATCAAAGCCGGAGACTGCAGGCCTGACAGTGACTGGAAGTGTTTTCCACAGCCAAGGAGCCACGGTTCTAAGTGTGTTAATGGATCAGGCAGAGTGAGTGGTTTAAGACAGGAGGGCAGATGAGGGCAGACGAGTGTCTCAGGGTGGGGTCGGCCTAGTGGTTTGGGACCGTTCCACCGGTTAGGTTGGGATGGCAGAACGGTTGAAAAGCTCAACAATGAGTTGCTAGCGGATAGTGGTGACATGTACCGCACTGTCCTGGACATAGAAACCCTCTGAGGCGATTGGCCGATGCGCCGACAAATATGGCAATGCAGTCGTCTAGACGGGATGATATTGTCGTGAGAGTCGCTCAGCTGAATGTTTTTTAATGTTTTAATGAAACGGAATGCGCTGTGCAAGTGCTCGTTTCATCGAGCTCATGCATGTTGTGTGATGTCAGTGTTCTACAGAGATAGGGCGTGCCCAACTGTGGGATATTTCTTAGTCATCCTCTGGCCACTCCCGTGGCCGTGTCCTGGGGGGGTGATTGGATGAACTAAGGTAGCAGGGCGGGCAGGCCCATACCGCCGGGCCAACCAGACACCATCTTTCCCAGTTGACCATGATGGATATGAATGCCATGGATAGGTGGAGGTAGCCTAAACTAGTCAAGATTCTACGTAGTCTGTGAAAGTGAACGCTAAAGCAGTCTCTTGTTTTTACCCATCCAATGGTTTTCGATGTTCATTTTTAGCTCTGGGAGGTGGTGATTATGGTCAATTGGGTATTCAGTGGATAATGTGATGCACGAATGCTCGTTTGACACACGTTGTCCTCCAGACAGACTAAACTTTGATCAGTAAGTGTAGTCTGTGGCTGTAGTCAGTCTGGAGGCCTCATTCTGTGCAGTATTGTGTCTTAAAACTGTTGTTGGATAAGTGATAAAAGCCTGTTGGAATGTCAGATTTGTGTTGTGATAGTTTTTATTCTGGCATTTTAAGCATGGTTTGGGCATCCCGGCTCTGTCTTAAACTCAGTGGAATACTCTTGAACAAGTAAACGGCAGACTGATAATGAGAAATGTAGATAGGCCACTTTTGCAGAAAACTTGCAGGGAAGTAACTAGCTGACGAAATGGGAAGTCTGTCCCCTCAATTTCAGCCATTTGTCTGTAGAAGCCAGCTTTCTTTTTTGTGTGTCTTTTCTGATATGTTGCCATGGCGTTCTCTGAGAACCTGTCTGTCTTAACCTTCCAGTTCTATGTCATCGAGTATGCGGCGTGCGACGCCACGTACAACGAGATTGTCACGCACGAACGCATCCGGCCTGTCAACCCCAACAGCCCCTCCTCTCGAAACTCCTTCCACAAGGTCCCCATTGGGGTCCCAGAAGACCTCCGGGACATGTGAGTCTCCTGAACCTCCAATGCATCACACCCCCCTGGCTGAAACCTGTGACCAGGGAAACAACATAATACTTGTTTTGTGTACACCAACTGCTGATGAAAGGGCACCCTTCTCCCTGTTTGTTGCAAGGCTTTGATTTAACCTTAGATTGCACAGGTGGTACCTACCAACATAATGGAGCTCACTGAGCTGGGGAGTGGGTGTCGTTCTGACGCGGTTCTTGTTGAACTTCAAGTGTTTTGCTGTCTAATCCTCGTCCATTTTGGCCATTTGTTTGCCCCTGCTCGTGAACGACTGTGGATTGGCCCGGCTTCATCAGCTGTGCAAACGACAACATCCACAAAGACTTCAGGAAAGCCATCGGAGCCAACTGCATCTTCTACAGCGCAGCGTCACACGAGCTCATTGTGCTGGTCAGTACGAAAATCTCCTGCTGTTTTACCTGGTGTTGTCTAAGCTCTCCGTGTAGGACCACTGGTTTAGAATACCTTCTACATCTTCAGTTATTTTCTATGGAAAGAGGGCCAAGTGATCCTAGATCAGTACTTGCTTGAGGTGGGTCGGCCTTCCTTGTCCCCAATCTTGTTCTAGTGGTGGACCAGACTGCGAATGAGATTGTTTGCCTCTGTGTTGAGGAGCAACGCTTGTTTTTCAAAGGGCATGTTCGAAGAACACTGGACTAGTAAATCAATTAATCATATTTATTTTATAAAGCCCAGTTTACGTAAGCAATTGGCTCAGTGCTTTTACAGATCCCCATAACAGCATACAACAACAAAGTTGATTCTTAACTGAGTTGACTATTCAGTGCTTATCCGTTCTCTAAGCCCTGTCCTCAACCCTCACTTAATCCTTTTAATTGTCAATGTAAATTGTGCGGCTTCAGAGTTGGGGCGTAAACTCCACTCTCATCGACGAGTCAACCAGTCGCATCCTTTCTGTCACGGGGGGGCCGATCTGCCTCTAGAGCCAGATTCATGACCAAAACCACCTTGTCTATATAAGCCTTCCGCTACGAGGCGTGTGCCTCCTGCCGTCTCATGCTAGCTGTGTGTTTATCCAGTCAACGAACGAGACGACGGTGAAGCGCGCTGCTCTGCTGAGCGACATGCACTTCCGCAGCATCCGTACCAAGCTAATGCTCATGTCGCGCAACGAGGAAGCCACGAAACACCTTGAGGTAGGTAGCGACCACATGGCTCCAGCCCGTTCACATACCTTTAATCCCACCATCAGCTCCCGGTTTGTTTGTACCTTCAATGTGTTATCACCCCCTCCGCCCACACAGACAAGTAAGCAGCTGGCGTCTGCGTACCAGGAGGAGGTGAAGGTGAGGGAGGATCTGATGGGCCTGGCCATCGGCTCCCACGGCGCCAACATCCAGCAGGCGCGGAAGGTTCCCGGCGTCACCGCCATCGAACTGGAGGAGGAGAGCTGCACCTTCAGAATCTACGGAGAGGTGTGCGTTTGTTCCAGTGAGAGGGGGGCTTGTGTTTGAGGCGGCGGTTTGCCAGACACTCTCTGTACATATTTTGAAAGCAGCGTGGACTGATGTCGGTTTTTAATTGCAGACCCCAGAAGCAGTGAAACTGGCCCGAGTTTACCTGGAGTTTAAAGAAGACTACTTCCAGGTACCCAGGAACCTTGTCGGTGAGTTAGTGTCTACACCCTTATCTTTTCCCCCATTGCTGTAAGAAGGATCTTGGGTGCTGCATGTATGGTAAAACGGTGGTAAAATAGCAATGTTCTGTCTTTGACAAAATCCAAACCTAGCACCCCTAAATCAGCTTGCTCTCTAATTCTCAATCCCTTGACTTGCTGCTGGATAGATAGTTCAGGGTTTTGCCAACATAGAGCCTTGAACCACTGCTGTAGTAATCTTCAGATGGTTATGAATCTGGCTCTTCCAACTCACCCCCCCACCACCACCACTTTTCTCTCCCAGGCAAAGTGATCGGCAAGAACGGCAAAGTCATCCAGGAGATCGTGGACAAGTCTGGCGTGGTGCGCGTTCGGATTGAGGGGGACAATGACAAAAAGCTTCCCCGTGAGGAGGTAGGCAGGCAGGGGGCTGGCAGAGAAGACACTGCCCCTAAAGAAGAGGTGAATGGAGCGCTGCGGCCGCTCGTACAACCGTACCAAGCAACCGTAACCGAACTGGGGTGTTAGCTACCGCTTCTGTTTCCACAATCACCACTGCGGTGCCCCCCCCCACCACCTGTCTCTGTTTGTAGGGCTTGTAGAAATTCCTGTAACTTTCCCCAAAATCCTATGTTTTCAGAAAATTCACAGAGTCTGGAAAATTAACAGGACATCCAGGAGCTCCTCAGCCTGTATATCTGGTGAACTTGGTGGTTTTGGAAAAGTAACCCGAATTTCGCAATCCATATGTTTCACTGTTAGAACTGTCCCATTTCAGTTGTCACAGCATGTGTGCTCTCTGTATGTCACCCGTTTGTAGGGGGGGTTGGGTCTGTTCTCCCCCATCGGGTTGGTCTGTGTATGGCACTGTGTCTCAGCGTGCTTTCCTGTTATTGTGTTCTGAACGTACCTAGGTCCGCTTCACTCACATATCCTCAAAGATATTTTGTGTATTATATACTCCTCACACATGCTCTTTCATACTGTTTCAGCATCAGTATGGACACCAGTTATTTTGGCCCGTATATACTGACGTCCACATGATTTATCAGAGCTGATCCATTCCAATAAAACCATGATGAAGCACACGCCACTATTAACAGTACACTGTACCAGTCTACTACCTCATGCCATTCTGCTCTTTCTCTCCAGGGCATGGTCCCCTTTGTCTTCGTGGGAACTAAAGAGAACATCAGCAATGCCCAGGCCCTATTGGAGTACCATGTGGCATATCTACAGGTGAGACCCAGAAACGCTCACCAGTAGGTGGCAGCATTTAGTCCTAATCTCAGCTCCAGTCCGTCCAGCATAAGACCCGGTATGAGATATACCCGAACTGAACAGAGGCAATGAATGTCTGAAACTGTTGCATTTGAGTTTTCTCTGGACACCGCATTAGAGGCTGTGTTTGCAGGCTGGGTGGAGGCGCTGGATCATGCCAGGTTGCCACCTGTTCCTCTTCCACCCACTCTACCTCCATGTGAAACCTGCTGAAAGCAGCTCCATTTTACCCTTACCCCTTATGTTTTTAAAAATAGTGCCCTACTCAGTACTGGGACGAGGGGTGTGAGTAAGAGGGTAGTGGTGTTGATTACAGGATATCTGGACCCTAGTTTCTAAAAATACTGCCCTCCCCCGCCTGTCTCTGCACCCCCTTTCGCTCGTCAGCCACCATCACAGGGTTCAGCTGTTGTTTGGCGGTGGCAGCTGTTGCATTCTGAAGTGACACCCTCCTACCCCCCCAGCCTCACCCAACCAAAGAGCCATGGTAAACACTTTAGCCCCAGCCCCATGACGCCTAAACTGATCCGGATAACCGTCCAACGCCCGTTTTCCCCCACGATGCAGAACTGAAATAGATAGCCGCATGCCACGATAACGACGTCGGTCTAGAAAATACTCTATTTTGAGATTCCGACGTTTCAGGAAATGTCTCTGAAATCCCGTCAAACTATTGCGCCCATCCCTGGAAGCTCTTCTCAGAACTGTAGAGGACGGAGTGCTATTTGGGCAGCACACTAAATTCCGGGCTACTGACCCTTTCTACACAGGAGAGGCTTCCTATACGTTTTGACATGTACCTCCCTGTGCTATAGCGTGCCTGTCTCTTCTGACACATGCCTGTAAGCATCTTTCCACGATGTGCTTTAACATGGATGTCCGTCCCCTGCAGGAAGTGGAGCAGCTGCGCCTTGAGCGTCTGCAGATCGACGAACAGCTCCGTCAGATTGGGGTGGGGTACCGTGCCCCCCCTGGTCGGGTCAGCGGTGCCGGCCCAGCAGACAGGGAGAAGGGCTACCTGACCGACGAGAGCAGCAACTCCACCAACCTCCACACCTCCCGCACCTACGGGGGCCGCGGCCGAGGACGGCGACCCTCCAACAGCCAGTACTCTGGATACGGTGAGTGTGCAACTTCCTTGATCCCACGCCGCTGTCTATGATACAATCCAGACATGTTTATGTCTAAATCAGCAAATCCTAATCAACTTCAGCCCAGGCTCCATTCAATAAATTGACAGAAAATCCAGTGTTTCCCCTTGGTTTATTTAATACTGGTGAACCGCCACTTCTAAACTGTATTGTGAGGATTATGAAATGTTGCTGAGACCTGCTACCATGATCAGTGACAATTACAAACATACTCACACTATCAAACAATCTACCTAATATTTAGGTGTGATGTAAGTTAGCAATAAATATCTGTCAAGAATGGAATCATGAGGCAAATGGGCATACTTCACAACATGAAACCATTATAACTGCTTATGTTACAAAACACTCTACAGCTTCTAAAGTAATATTAACATGCGCTGGGTTAGGTATGACACGCGATGTACAGAGATTATTGCCGACGTTCTGAGAGAGAATATCTTACCACTTCAGGCAGGAATCAGGGGGAATGCCACAAATCAGCAAACATTCTCAGAGTGGTGGTCACACCTGGATTTCATTGCCTCAGGCTTGGGTACATCAGAGAAAACGAAAACTATGGCTGACTGAACATTAGCATAGAGACTACCTTGAGCAATAGTTTGGAAATAATGAACACAAATTACATTTCGCACCAGACTACCTTGAGCAATAGTTTGGAAATAATGAACACAAATTACATTTCGCACCAGACTAACGTAGAGTATTTTTGAATTGGCTAGCTATCAGAAATGCTAAAAACAAACCTGTGAATTATACAATGTTACTATGTGTTCCCTTGGTGGCTAATTGGACTGAAAATGTTTGTGCTTAATGGTGCCATTAACAAAAAACATCCAGTGGGTGGCAGTTCTGTAGCCACAAATGCCTTGTTAATGAAGTGAGAGGAAACAGGCCTTAGTGCCTGTTCAGTCTGACAAAGGCCTGAAATAACTAGCCTTTATAGCTGTGGTCTGCCGAAGGGAATGTCTGAACGCACAACGCTTCCAACTTAACGTGGCTGGACGCAAAGTGTTAGCATCTTTGGCTTCTCACGCTGTCGTCTTGTGTTTCCAGGCACCAACTCTGAGCAGTCCAATGCTTCCGAGTCCGAGGACTTCTACGAGCGCGATCCGCGGCCCCGCGGCGTGGGCGGAGATGAGCGGGGCTCTCGCCGCGGTGGCAGAGGCCGTGGCTCCAACACTGGTCGGGGCCGTGGCGGGCCTTCTGCTAGGCCCACCAACTCTATTAGCTCAGGTACCAAACAGCTGCCTCTGTCTGCTGGAGTACTTGGTTGGATTCGTGAGGTGCCAAATGGATGGGGGAAACAGCATGATTGTTTGCGTACGGAGAGAATGTGCCGTTTCGGTGTGCTGTGTGGAAGGTTTGGGCGGTATGATGGAGCGGTTTGTCTTATCGAAGCTCTTCTGTCTGGTGGCCAGTGTTGAGGGACCCGGACAGCAACCCGTTCTCCCTGCTGGAGGGCGAGGGAGAGCAGGGGGACACGGACACCAGCGAGGGGGTCGGCGGAGTGGACCGCAGGAGACGCTCCCGCCGCCGCCGTAACGACCAGGAGCCCAGCGTGATGGACGCTGCCGTCGAGTCCGACAGCCAGACCGGGCCCAATGAGAACGGACTTGGTAGGAGGCGGACATTTTGCCTGTTGCACTGTGTGACTTGCCTGCAAGCATTACGAAGGTTTCTCACGACTTTTTGTTTTCTATAAGATGAGGAGGGTCGACCCCAGCGCCGCAACAGGAGCCGTCGCCGCCGTAACCGCGCCAACCACCCCGAGGGGGGGTCCGCCAGCCGTGACCGCCAGCCAGCTGATGGTGAGTGGGGGCCGAGGTCCCTGTGGCACTTAGAGGGGTTCTGCTGTAGTCTTTCCTGTGTCCTTCCTCACACTCAAGCCCCCCAGCTTCTCCACTGACATCACTGTTCTCTGGGTTCTTTGCAGTGACCGTGGCTGATTACATCTCCCGTGCCGAGTCCCAGAGTCGACAGAACCTTCCTCATAAGGAGACACTCGCTGCCCCTGAGCCCAAGGTACATATACACACACACACACACACACACACACACACACACACACACACACACACACACACACACACACACACACACACACACACACACAGCAATAGACTTCTTCAACTGACCGTTTCCTTTCTCTGCTCCTCCCCATCCCCCAGGAGAATGGGAGCAGCGCCAAGAGGGATGAGTGCAACGCTCCCACCAAACGCTCCCCTAGCAACGGCTTGGCCACGCCTAGCGAGACCCTGACCCTAGTCAACGGCGTCTCGTAGAGGACTAGGCCCCGCCCCTTAACTCCCACGTCTAGAGCAAGACTTCATGGCAAACTATGTCCCTGCTTGCATTTACTTAAACCTTAAAACAGATGAGTGAAAAATGACAAAATACCTGAAATTCATACTACGAGAGATTGGGGAAGAGAAAAAGTACAAAAAAACGACAACCGCATCTTTACTTAAAAACCTACGTACCGGTGTATGTTATTCTATCTATCAGTACTTAGTGCTTATTTAAAACTAGCTTGCCAAAAAAGAGCTGGTGGATACGACTTGACTTTTAAAGAAATAACAGAATCACTGAAAACAGGACGAGACTTTTTTTGCTTTTCCTTTTTATTTTTTTGTTTATTTGTTTTCTTTGATGTTATCACTGGTTTGGACTTGTGGCCGCTCTCCCATTCAAACAGACGCGTCTCTAAACATTGTTGAAGTCCAAAAGGAGGGGAGATTTGGAGGACCGATGATGCTAGCTGGAGGAAGGGAGTGGCAGGCAGATGAGTCCCAGAGGTGTCAGGAGTGTTACGTTCTGTACCCTGGCCTGACCATCGGTTTGGTGATGACTGACAGGCAGAACGACAGACCGATGTGATAGACAGACATTGTGCCTTGAATTTGAAAAAAAAAAAGATTATTGTTGAGTTTGTCTTGTTTCACAGGAAAGGTTTATCTTTTTGTTTGGAGAGAACAGACCAGTATGGAGATAACAGGAGGAAAAATGAGTGCAGAGGTTTTAACTGTGGTAGGACAGAAAACATCCAGGGAATGAGTGACTGACCAGAGAAATGAAGTCTGGTGCCAAACTAGAAATTCATGAAGCTTGTCCTCAGTGAGTAGACAGGACAGCGTTTGGTTTGTGTGGGTGTTTGTGCGTGTGTGTGTGTGTGTGTGTGTGTGTGTGTGTGTGTGTGTGTGTGTGTGTGTTTGTAAGTATGCACAGTTGAGAGCTGGCGACCACAGGATTAAAATCAGAAAGGAGGAGAAGTAACAGAATTCTTGAAAACGTTGCCCTGGGTCGGCGATGAGGTCACCGGTAGACAGGCGGCTCTATTGGCTGGGCTGGCAGGAAGAGGTGTCGCGTCACTTCCTCTTCCCGGCTTGACACTAGAGTGTCCGGGGCTGTCCCTAACAAACCTGACAGAACACACTGACACACCAGGATGGATAGGTTGAGGAGGTGATTTAACCAATGGAGAATGTCACAGTGCCTCTTCCTGTGGTCCCTCTTAATCAGAGGGTCGGGTAGCACAGCGCTGTAGCCTCCAGCACAAACTCATTCCTGGGTGAACTTGCAGTATGGCGGGGGAGGTAGACTGCTGTAGGTGAGCCACGGTGTTGCGCCGGAATGGTTACTGTAAGCGCGTTTGGGGAGGCGGGCAGACTGGCAGCCTAACGAGCTGCGCTTCAGAGGGGACGAGCGAAGTACGGTGATGCGCGCACGCGTTTACCGTACGCCGATGCTCGACCGCCACACGACTATGTCGCCGCTTTGTCTCGGAAGGCGGCGGTGCCGTGGGGTCGCCTGCGTTCGGGTGTGGGGTCACCCAGTTTCGAAATTAACCATTCGCAATGCGGTTGTCCTGTTTGTATAGGTGGAGGTCGACCGGCGCGGGGGGAGGGAGGGGCTTCGAAACCCTCAGTGACTCTCGGTGGCTTATGTTACTGTCGTCTTGGTTACCGCACACTCTCAACTATTTTTTTTGTTCTTTCCACATCATAGAAAATATGAAATAAAATGGAAGTGAAATCAACAACTGTCTTTGCGATGAACTGATTGATTTCTGTCTTGTGAGTTTGCCACTCTATTTTTCTAAGTCATTACAAACAACCAACTGCACTGTCATTTTAGCAGTAGCTTTGCAAAAGGGAGTGTTCACGTTTCAGATTCACCGTTACTTCAGCCACTACTAGCACTGCTGCTAATGTCCACATTGAATGTGTTTTAGGATCCATACTTTTGACGCTAAAGTACTGTAGTGGCTTTCTGGCTACCTTTCCACCACTCAAATTGACCAACAAGATGGCTGCCTTTTAACAGGGTGACTGTGGATAGGGAAAAGCCCATCTCCTTTTTCACTAGGGTATTGTTACACTGAGTATTCTGCTAAGTATTTAACACTAGGGAAAACCTGCAGCGTCGTCGTGCTAGGTGTTCACACAGCCGCTCGTACTGACTGGAGACTAACTGGGGATGGGGTTTTGTTTGTTGTACTGTATTAAAATCGCCTCGATTGATTGTGGCCCCATTTCCATTCAAACGTATCTGGATGTTTCCACGTCGGAAGACTGCACCAGAACACTAGGAATTTGTACCTTTTGGATCAGTTGTGCATGCCTGCATGTTGGATTAAGAGTGAAAGATGGGAGCATTTAGCTACAGTCTTGTTTTAGTCTGTGTGAAATTGTGTACCTCGCCCAGTTGTCTGTCTTAATACTGTAGCGCCCTCTTGTGGCTCTCTAGGATGTCTCTGTGTGGAGCGAATGGTGACCTGCCATGTGGGTGTAGCTGTATGTCTGTAGTACTGTTTAGGTACTGTCAAACTCTTCACTGGTCTTCTCACTCATGTTCTGATGGCAATAAAGGACTTTTCATTGTTTTATACATTTTTATGTATTTGTCCCTTTTGGTTAAATCAAGAGTCTGACATACACCCCACCTAGAAAGTAAGTCATCGCTCATTTAAGTGATGGCGGTAAGATTTAAATGGCTGATGCATTTCCAACTTTTAGATGGTCTTCTACACACACAGGTCATCTTGGGTAACACTTAATACTTTAATGAAAAGCTATGTAACTTAACAGTAATGACTAGTAACATAGTAGTTACATTATTGCGATAAAGCTATCGTAATGGTTATTGCACAATTATTACTGTTGCATCACAGAATGACCAACTATACACTCACTTGCTGTCATTTCTAACTTCTTAGTTTCTGTCTTTGCTAATATTGTTCATCCTGTTATTACAGAAGGGTTTGATACCATGATGTTATCACACCAAAACATGCATAGAGAATGTCCCTTTATTCTCTAACCACTTCCTGGTGTGCATACATTAGCTTAGTGAACCTGTGTTTTGCAACTACCAACAACATGCATGTTATATTTATTAGTTGCTATTAGCTTGGTCCCAGGGGTGTTTGGACACTTCACCCACCATTGCTGCAGGTTTCACACCAAACTTGACAATCACTAACATAAAGCTGACAAAATGCTACCGATGAGAATCAGTAATACACAACCAGCCAGTCTACACTGCCCTGATCATGAAAATGTATGACTCTGAAACAGTGGGTCACATTGCTGTGGCTAGCAATAGATAACTGTCAGGAAGCCTTTGAGGCGTACAGGCACTTCATTGATTTACAGTATAGACAAAACTACTGATTTGGGGTGTGGTACGATCGTCTAGGGACAGGGTATTCAACTCTTACCCTACAAGGTTTGAAACCTGCTGGTTTTCGGTCCTACATCACTAACTGCTCTAAACTGTCATCGCAGCTCTAAATAAGTCCTTGATTAGAGGCTTGCGCTGGAACCAAACGGCCATGAGGTCTAGTTGAGTTGAAGAAATCTAGGGCTTCTGAGGTTTACAGGGTATGGTACACCATACCAAACAATCAGCAGTACCACTTTGGCCAGCAGCGTGATGACAGGTCCAATGACATGAGTTCTGTAAGCTTAAAGAATAATCTGTACTGTAAGGGTGTGCAGAACTAAAGACAATCTGGATGGGCTAGGGAACATCTAGCCAGGTGAGTTTGAACTTCCTGCTCAATGGTAAGTTGCACTTCCAAGCAGGTATAATAAGAGAATTATATGTGAGTGGATTATTGTTATCATGGTCGATTGTGCTGGGTTGTAAATATCATGCAATTGGAAACAGGTTAAGTAAAAGGAGTACTTGGGTTTGTTTGGATGTTGTTTTGTCTCTTGATTTCACCACCACCTGTTAACACAACAGTAAAAACGGAGTAGGTTTGTGGTCTTCGGTAATCTCTACATCACTGAGAAATAAATGCCTCTGTGTGCGCGGGCCTGTCTGTGTTGTTGGCAGGAAAATGAGTCAGTAGAGCTGAGCGTATCGAAACTGCAAGCTTGCATTGAGGAATGAGGACATTTTGACCAGGTCTTTCTCTAATATTTTGAAAAGTTAGCTTAAATTTGACTTCTCAAACATCTTCCTAAACTTTCTCATATGTCACCAGTCATGTGCAATATTGTTTTTCGAGATGTGAAATGCTTTTTAATCCGTTTAGGTGGACGTGGTTGTAGGTGTGTCAACCCATCATATCTTGCCTGAACATCACCAGTACTGCAAATCTCCCAACGCGGATAAAGAACTCTGTGGCTTATAACAGAAAATTCTCAGGTGAATTTTTATATTTATCCTTTCACAGATATTGCTCCATGTAGAGACTTTAGAAGAGAGGAATACCAAAATGACTTTTGGGATCTGAATCATGAACTTAAGTAGAAAGTAGTTTGTCACAAAAGCTGTTAATAAATTATAAGATTGTACAATGATTAGATTTTACAATTATTTTTGTATTGCCTTTAGCTGTTCTACAACTCTTGTCAATACAGCCACTTAAAGGATCACATAAAGCAAGAGTATGTTGGTGTCATAGATTTTACATACAATAGGGAGAACAGGTTTTTGATACACTGCTGAGTTTGCATGTTTTCCTACTTGCATGTAGAGGTCTGCAATTTTTACCATAGGTAAACTTCAACTGTGAGACGGAATCTAAAACAAAAATCCAGAAAATCACATTGTATGATTTTTTTATAATTAATTTGCGTTTTATTGTATGACAAGTATTTGATCACCTACCAACCCGTAAGATTTCCAGCTCTCACAGACCTGTTAGTTTTTCTTTAAGAAGCCCTCCTGTTCTCTCATTACCTGTAATAACTGCAACTGTTTAAACTCGTTACCTGTATAAAAGACACCTGTCCAAACACAATCAAACTCCAACCTCTCCACAAAGACCAGAGAGCTGTGTAAGGACATCAGGGATAACATTTTAGACCTGCACAAGGCTGGGTGGGCAACAGAGCAATAGGCAAGCAACTTGGTGAGAAGGCAACCACTGTTGGCGCTATTATTAGAAAATGGAAGAAGTTCAAGATTACGGTCAATCTCCATCGGGCAGGGGCTCCATCCAAGATCTTACATCGTGGGGCATTGATCATGGGGGATCAGTCCAGAACTACACGGCAGGACCTGGTCAATGTCCTGAACAGAGCTGGGACCACACTCTCACTACGCTGTCATGGATTTAAATCCTGCAGCGAACGCAAGGTCCCCCTGCTCAAGCCAGCGCATGTCCAGGCCTGTCTGAAGTTTGCCAATGACCATCTGAATTATCCAGAAAAGGAATGGGAGAAGGTCATGTGGTCTGATCAGACAAAAATAGAACTCCACTCCCTGTGTTTGGAGGTAGAAGGATGAGTACAACCCCAAGAACACCATCCCAACCGTGAATTATGGAGGTGGAAACATCATTCTTTGGGGATGCTTTTCCACAAAGGGGTCAGGACGACTGCACCGTTTTGAGGGGAGGATGGATGGGGCCATGTATCGCAAGATTTTGGCCAACAACCTCCTTCCCTCGGTAAGAGCATTGAAGATGGGTCGTGGCTGGGTCTTTCAGCATTGCATGACAACGTCCCGAAACACACAGCCAGGGCAACTAAGGAGTGGCTCCTTTAGGAGCATCTCAAGGTCCTGGAGTGGCCTAGCCAGTCTCCAGACCTGAACCCAATAGAAAATCTTTGGAGGGAGCTGAAAGTCTGTATTGCCCAGCGACAGACCCAAATCCAGAAGGATCTGGAGAAGAACTGTATGGAGGAGTGGGCCAAAATCCCTGCTGCAGTGTGTGCAAACCTGGTCAAGATCAACAGGAAACATATGATCTCTGTAATTGCAAACAAAGATTTCTGTACCAAATATTAAGTTCTGCTTTTCTGATGTATCAAATACTTATGTCATGCAATAGAATGCAAATTAAGTATTTAAACATACAATGTGATATTCTGGATTTTTGTTTTATATTCTTTCTCTCACAGTTGAAGTGTACCTATGATAACAATTACAGACTTATACATGCATTGTAAGTAGGAAAACCTGCAAATCAGCAATGTATCAAATACTTGTTATATGCCATCTCTTATCATTTAGACTGTCAGTATTTATGAAACATCTGCAGCAAACTTTACATTTGTGTCATATTGCACAGAAATTGCATTGATCAGTTATCAAACATTGGTGGCCAGCTAGGACATCATTAATCCTGATTTAGTAAAGAGGCTTGTAAGGGAGGCCATCAAAGTTCTTGTACACAGCAACTCCACAATATTATTCTCTGCAAAGTAGCTGAAAACCATGGCCACTGACACTATTATAATGTTTAAAGCCTCTCTGCTTTGTTTCTTCAATTTACAAGAATTCGGAGCCAACGGAAACGTAATCTCAGTCGCTCAGGATGAACACCACATCTAATTCCAACAGAAGCCCAGACTACTGCCCTGTGATCCAGGACATGGTGAACCACACAGACAGAGCCTTTAGCCTGGTCACAGTGTGTATCCACGGCCTGGTCTCCTCCTTCAGCATCATGGAGAACCTCCTGATTCTGTGGGTGGTGGGCTTTCGTGTCCGCCGCACTGTGATCAGCGTGTGGATCCTCAACTTGGCTGCTTCAGACCTCCTGGCCTCAGCCTCGCTGCCCTTCTTCACCCTCTTCCTGGCTCGTGGAAAGACCTGGACAATGGGTAAACCATTCTGTCGGCTCCACTCCTCCATCTTCTTCCTCAACATGTTCGTCAGTGGCTTCTTGGTGGCCGCTGTTTCGTTGGACCGCTGCCTGGTGGTGCTTAAGCCTGTCTGGGCCCAAAACCAGAGGGACGTTGGGCTGATTGCGAGAGTATGTGGGATCATCTGGGTCCTGGGTGTACTCTGCACCCTTCCTTATTATGTTTTTCGGGATACCATAACCCGAATTGACGGCGGAGTCATGTGTTACTATAACTTTGTCCAGTATCACCCCAGTGGGGATTTTGACCTCGTAAAACTGTGTGGCGCTCGTCAAGATGCCCTGGCCTACACTAAACTCATCCTGGCCTTCATAATCCCTCTGGTGGTCATTGTGGGGAGTTATGTGTTTGTGTCAGTGGCAATTGCGCGGCGTGGCCGCAACTGGCACTCTTTCCGATTTGTGCGGCTTGTGGTAGCAGTGGTGGTGAGCTTTGTGGTCTGCTGGGCCCCGTACCACATCTTCAGTGTCCTCGAAGCCATAGCCCATTATCGCCCCTCCCTCCGGAAAGTTGTTGCCCACAGCCTGCCCCTCACCGCCAGCCTAGCCTTCCTGAACAGCGTCCTAAACCCCATCCTCTACGTGTTCAGCTGCCCGGATTTGTGCGCTAAGATTAGACAGTCTCTGGGAGCGGTGCTGGAGAGCGTGCTGGTCGAGGACCTTGGGGAGTTTGCCCGGAGACGCAGCACCTTACACTCCATCAGCACCTCTGAGGTGCTGCTGAGAGTAAGACAGCCACAGCCTGGCAGTAACAGCCACAGCCTTGCTGGTGGAGTCTAGGGTGCAGGAAAGAGGACACTGCACACCCCTCTCACTGATGTGTTCTTAGGGCAGCTGTGTTCCTGTTACCTACAAAACGCTCAGTGATGTATTGCTATTATTGGACTTTTTTGTCAGTATTATATTAATCATATATCTGCCATGTCATAGACAGTGGTCAAATTTGAGATTTGGTAGGGGGCAGGGTGCCATCTGTCATTGCATAATGTAATGGTTTAGAACATACGTTTGTTTTTTAAAAACGCTGTCATATGTCATTATCTGCTCAATTCAACATATAAACACACAAATGTTTTCTAATTGATAGGTTATAGGTTCTGGCTGTGTTTATAACTCACTTGGATCTATAAAAATGGCTGCTCTTGAATGCGTCCAGTAGTCTTGGCCAAAGAGGAAATAGTTCCAGTGGAATTAAATTGCAATAGAGGTCAATCATAGATCACAAGATGGTGCCAAAGCTTTCTCTCCTTAGAAACCTTCAAAACTGTGTTGCCCTTTATAGTTAAGGTATGTTGAATTAATCAATGATCATATTATAACGCAACCTGGTCTCAAGAGATTATGCAGACAATTTTATATAAATCTTTGACGACTGAATTCCTAATATATAGTTTGTTAGGTAAAGTAACGTTAGAGTAATAATCCAGAAAAAATGGTAGGCTGTGCTTCAACCCATGGCCCTTCCACTCTGCAGATGGATGCTCTGCCCACTGCTCCAAACAGGATCTTGCTGTTAGAGGCGGGTGGTGTTACAACATCAATATGTGTTGTGATATTTTTTTCTTACCTAAACCCTAATCAGAACCTCAGTGTTGTGATATCTAACCTTAATCTAACTGTAACGTTAAGATGCATTTTCTTACACATTGTGGCAACCTTGGTAATGCCACTACTTACTTCCTCGTGTCCATATACCCTGTGTGAAGCAGTGGGTAGGGCGCCTGCCTTCAGATCTGGATGGTTCCGGTTTCAGAGCAGAGCTTGTTCATAGCTTTTCGACTTTGTGCAAATTCACAATGTTTTCGTACTCTTTAAATATACGTTTGTTTGGCGTTCGTTTCAGCTTATGCATTTTAATTGCGTTCGTAATATATTATACGTTGTGATAGGGTTCATTAGATATGTTACGTTTTGGTAGCGCATTGTAAGGTAACGTAACATAACGAAATGGGTGCCATTGTTGCAGCACGTGGAAATTATGTTCCCAGTGTGATGGTAGCTTAGCTTGTCGTCTCTGTGGGCCTAATGGCCAAAAGATGGATCCTACAACTTCTTTGCATATTAGCACAACCAATTGTTTCCATATGAATGCTAATCACGTCATGAGGTGCACAATTGTACCACCCCACAAATGTAAAGATGCGGAAAATGTCTGAAATTCGGTAATTAGGCGCTTATTAAGCCAACGATACATGCTGCCTTATCGCGTAATCGCTGGCCACATTAGCCTAATTTTCGATTAAGCCAAAATGCAATTTTAAGAATACCTTGCGTTTTCAACTCATTTCTCAAACATTCTCACTAACTTTACACATTGGTTAACTTATCTGTAGTTGGTAAGTATGTTTTCATCACACGGCTGTGTTTCTTTACGTTGTGACCGTCTTGCAGCTCCCTGTTCCGCAACAATTTGGACTAGGTTTTGAACGGTTGAAGTTAAAAGGATGTGCAAAATTGAAAGCAAAGCAATGCATATTCTCTCCCCTCAATGATTTCAGTAACTAAATGCTGTTGACCCAAATCATTCCGAAATGTTTTACATGCCTTTTAAAAAAGTGTTATGTCGGTGTGTTTATCATAATTCCTAGATTCTGACCCTACTGGAGTTTTTTCTTATGACTGTGCTTAAAGATGTTACTTGCTCTTGAGGATTTAAGAGTGTATATCACTTAGTGACACCAATTCTGATCTGAAAACGTCTGAATAAAATATATTTGGTTTGATTAATAAATAATTGTGGGTGTAATGTAAAGCATCTGTCAATAGTAATCTTAACTATTCAAATAAAGTGTATCTGAAAATGTAATAGATCGATGAACCATTTAGACTATATTAAAACAGTTCACTCTGTTAGGGTAGTAGATATTCTCAAGAACATGAAATTGTGAAATAAAGATTTTATTAAAATGAAATTGCCAATATTTTCATACGCAAGTGGTCCCAAGAGGAATATGGCCATGTTTTGCCAGTTCCCGGCACTAACACATTTCAGAATCTCTCTCCTCGTAGATACAGTAATTGATTTAGTTTTTTATCATATAATGTTGTAGGTTGAATTCATAACCAAAGGTGCCAGCCCCCTACTCATCTGCTTTTGTTATGGAACAAAGGTGAATCAGGCCAAGTCCAATTTAGTCCCTATTGATTGATGAATGTGTAATCTGCTATTGATGTTTAAGCTCCACTGCTTTTGTATCTGAGCAGTAGAGGGCACACTTTTTTGTTTATTCTCTACCACTGAATAAAAGCAATTCAGAACACAATTAGAAGGCTTTGCAAGCGTTATTGTCTGAATACATTGATCCTTCATGTAGTGAAATATAAAGTAAGACACCCCACATGTCAAATTTCTGATTGAAAAAGCCAGGGTTTCGGGGGGTGTATGCGGGGCAAGTGGCTTTTTGCTCAGCTAGCGGGATAAGGTTCCCCACTGTTCTTTCCAATGGAAGAATATGCCATTATGTTTCACAGAGGTGTCCCTCTTTTCACCTTAGCACAAAAATATATTTTCTTTCTTTATTCATCTTTTATTTAACCAGAAATACATATTGAGACCTGGGTCTCATTTACATGTGTACCCTGGGGAAATTGGATAGTGAGTGACTGACTACCCATTGTTAAATTGTGTAGTGGTTAGAGACGTGGACTGCCATACAGTGGACTGGGTGTTTGAGCCTTACCACAGTCAAAACAAATTATGCATTAGGCAAAATCTTTGGTGACCACATCTGTCAGTATCTACTTACAGTGGGGCAAAAAAGTAGTTAGTCAGCCACCAACTGTGCAAGTTCTCCCACTTAAAAAGATGGGAGAAGCCTGTAATTTTCATCATAGGTACATTTCAACTATGAGAGACAAAATGAGAAAAAATAATCCAGAGAATAACATTGTAGGATTTTTTATGATTTTATTGGTAAATTCCTTGGTAAAAGTATTTGGTCACCTACAAACAAGCAAGATTTTTGTCTCTCACAGACCTGTAACTTCTTCTTTAAGAAGATCCTCTGTTCTCCACTCGTTACCTGTATTAATGGCACCTGTTTGAACTTGTTATCAGTGCAAAAGACACCTGTCCACAACCTCAAACAGTCACACTCCAAACTCCACTATGGCCAAGACCAAAGAGCTATCAAAGTACCCCAGAAACAAAATTGTAGACCTGCACCAGGCTGGGAAGACTGAATCTGCAATAGGTAAGCAGCTTGGTGTGAAGAAATAAACTGTGGGAGCAATTATAAGAAAATGGAAGACATACAAGACCACTCAAAATCTCCCTCGATCCAGGGCTCCACACAAGATCTCACCCCGTGGTGTCAAAATGTTAACAAGAACGGTGAGAAAAAATCCCAGAACCACACGGGGGGACCTAGTGAATGACCTGCAGAGAGCTGGGACCAAAGTAACAAAGGCTATCATCAGTAACACACTATACCGCCAGGGACCCAAATCCTGCAGTGCCAAATGTTTCCTTCTGCTTAAGCCAGTACATGTCCAGGCCCGTCTGAGGTTTGGTAGAGAGTATTTGGATAATCCAGAAGAGGATTGGGAGAATGTCATATGGTCAGATGAAACCAAAATAGAACTTTTTGGTAAAGACTCAACTTGGAAGAGAAAGAATACTGAGTTGCATCCAAAGAACACCATACCTACTGTGAAGCATGGGTGGAAACATCATGCTTTGGGGCTGTTTATCTGCAAAGGGACCAGGACGAAGGGATTCATTCTTTCCATGTCAAAGAAAGAATGAATGGGGCCATGTATCGTGAGATTTTTAGTGAAAACCTCCTTCCATCAGTAAGGGTATTGAAGATACGTGGCTGGGTCTTTCAGCATGACAATGATCCCAAACACACCGCCCGGGCAACGAAGGAGTGGCTTCGTAAGAACCATTTCAAGGTCCTGGAGTGGCCTAGTCAGTCACCAGATCTCAACCCCATAGAAAATCTTTGGAGGGAGATGAAAGTCCGTGTTGCCCAGCGACAGCCCCAAAACATCACTGCTCTAGAGGAGATCTGCATGGAGGAATGGGCCAAAATACCAGCAACAGTGTGTGAAAACCTTGCGAAGACATACAAAAAACATTTGACCTCAGTTGCCAACAAAGGGTATAAAACTTTTGATATTGACCAAATACTTATTTCCCACCATAATTTGCCAATAAATTCATAAAAAATCCTACAATGTGATCTTCTGTATTTCTTTTTTCTCATTTTGTCTCTCATAGTTGAAGTGTGCCTACAATGAAAATGGGAGAACTTGCACAATCGGCGGCTGACAATACTTTTTTGCCCCACTGTATAGTAAGCCTATACAGTGGAGCATGCTTTTTGGGGAAATTTACAGTAGATCACAACCCCTTGGGCAGTAAAAGAAGAGGGGTGTTCATGATTCTCTCGTCTTTTCACTTGGCGAAACATTCAGTTATCGTCACATATATATACAGTTATTGTATCCATGTCATTCACGAAAGTCAAGTGTATGTTGTTAAGACATGAAATGAAATAGCTTTGGCAGTGTAAAGTACATCTTCAGTCTCGCTGGCAATTGCTAAATTCTTCTGACTATTCCATGTAGCAAGTTTGTAGAAACTAGTGAGCCTATTACCGGCAAATAAGCTGTTTAAACAGCCAGTGGCAAAAGCCTTACAGTTCAAAGATGCTATTTGCAGTGGAAGTAAATGTAACATGAAACTTTAGTCAGTTTAACACAATGCATAATGCTGTCTAGCGAAATATTTAAACTTGGCATGATGGTTATGCGTGACAATAATATCAAATGTCGAGACACTGTACTGACACTTGGCGCACGTATAGCTTATTGATTTAGACACAGCCTCTCCCATGGAATACCCAGGGTTCATATCCAGTGAGGGCAACTACATTTATTCCTTCTATTTGTGGGTGGGCCGGACTAGGCTTGCCTGGTCCTTGTTTAAATTGATCCATGGACACCAAGGCATCCAAATGAAACTCCAGTTGGATACTGTTGCACATGAGGTGCTTTATATAATCATGTTCAGATCAAACAATTTATGAATGGAAATAGCATTTACATTTTAAAATCTTTGCCCCAGTATACTCCAATACAGCTCTGGAAAAAATTCTGAGTGAGGAACAGAAGCGTTACATTTACGTTCTCTCTTAATTTGAACCCTTCTGTTCCTCACACAAAACCTTCCTCTCTGACTTTTTTGGAAGTGAAAGAAAAAGGTATTTTTTCCAGAGCTGTATATTACCACTTTACTCTAAACCATTAACAATTATTTCTCTGAACACGTGAATTAAATTATCTCATTCCTTGCATCTATGTATATACAGGAAAACATTATCTAACTTGATTTCAAGGATATAATGAACTTAATTTAATAGAATAAAACATCTGAAACAAAGAATATTTTTTGTTTTATTGTAACGACAGCCAAAGCCGATGTGAGAAATGGGAGGGGGCATCTTACCCATGTTAAACTAATCATGGAGAGTTGCTGAGCAACTATCTGATGTTCTGTGGTTATGCAAGAAATGTAGTAACAGATAGCTTAGTGGTTAAATAACACATTTTGACATTGTAATGTTGGCAGATCTAACCAATAAACACTATGAAGGAATGGCCCCTTCCGTTCTGGTAAGCTTGGTTAAACAATGCACTATTATGCTTTTATAGTTGTAGATTTTGTCACAACCGTTCTAAGAAGGCAACAGTTGTCTGCTGTTCTTTTAGAACAGGTAATGGATACAATGATAGTGCTTCCTAATTGTGTATAATATTTATTTCAATCAACAAATATAGCCCTCTCTACCATCATCATCTTCATTCACTTATCCGTTTTTGGGTTGCGGGGGCAGAAACTCCAACAAGGGAGCTACATTTCCTGAGCTACATTTGCCAGCTCTGACTGGGGGATCCCGTGGCGTTCCCAGGCCAGTGTCGAAATATAATCTCTCCACATAGTCCTGGGCCTACCCAGAGGTCTCCTCCCAGCTGGACGTGCCTGGAACGCCTCCCTGGGGAGATGTCCTGGGGGCATCCTTACCAGATGCCCGAACCACCTCAACTGGCTCCTTTCAATGCAAAGGAGCAGCGGCTCTACTCAGACTTCCTCACGGATGACTGAGCTTCTCACCCAATCCCTAAATGAGACGCCAGCCACCCTTTTGAGAAGTTTAACCAAATGTTCTTAGTTTTTTATAATAAAAGAAACTCTTTCCATACAAATGGAATCGATCTATTTAGTGTTTTTAATTTTCTTGACAGAAGATCAGTATGCTGATCAAATGAAGGTGATATGTTGCAAATGTGTTTGATTTTAACTGCAATCAGTAACTAATATTGCTCTATATTGTGAAGGATTTAATCAGTAGTCACTCATGTACAAAATAGGTTAAGATGTTAACATCTGGACGTGTGAAGTTCCAGAATATATTTAAAAATATATATATTTAAGTATCCTTGAATTTGTGTCATCCTTTATAACATTGACATTCCATTGCAAAGCTTTGCTTGTGTTGGTTGAGGCTAATACATTTATATCAGTTGTGCTACTCCATTGTTAAAACATATCCTTATTTCTAGTGGAAAGTGTGTTTCTGCTTGGCAGTGGGAAGGCTAGTGACCTACACACAGAGCAACCTTAGTAATTAAAACCCTGATACTGTGTGGTTCGGTGACTCTGAAGGAGCCAATGAGATTATGGATGGATAATTGGTCTCTGATATTTCCCTATTTGTTTTCCCACTTCATCAAACATTATTGCCAGAGAATCATCTTGGTAAGGAGAAAAGAGTACACAAAGCACAAAATTCAGCAGTGCCAATCATGATGCATGTGTTTGTGAGAAATATATTTTTCTTCATTACTTGCAATAGGCTTTTCATAGAATCTTTTTATTTAATGTTCATTTGGTAATTTCCTGTAAGGTCACGCATATTAACATTGACAACATTTTTTATTCATTTCCCTCATTCTGAGACGACTGTATGTTTGTGTTAATATCTCATTTTGGTTTGTTTGATGCATGTATTCGTGTTTGATGGGGAGAAGGGCAATTTTGCTGATTGTTATATTTTTGAAAAGACAGCTGCATTTTGAAACCACACTGAGTTTTGCAAAGTGCCTCATTTGTCTGTCTTGCACTGCTAACATCAATGGACGTCTGACACAACGGTAACACAAACCACAAAACGGCACAACAATCACTTGAAATTGTCTCTGCCAATGGATTGAGACTGTACAGGCGTTTTGTTGTTCAAACCACTGCTCGGAAGCTTGACATTTGCACAATTTTCTCTACTGAAGAAGAAAGAACATTGCAAAATCAAATATTCACCCCATGGGACCTTTCTACATTTCGTTGTGTTACCGCATTGCAATCAAAACGTTTTTGGCACTGATCAACATGAAGTACATAATACAAACGTGAAAAGGAAAATCTATTTTATTTCTAAGTAATTACAAATAAAAACCAAAATCTAATATGCATTTGCTATGAGACCCCTTAAATGCTTCACATGATCTTAGGTTAAATATGCCTGTCTCTGGGAGGCCCCAAAGATGTAATTAGTACAACTCCTAAAACGACATCATGAAGATGAATCGGGATTAAGATTTTTTTTAAGTACCAATCAGGGTAGGATATAAGAAAAAGCCATGAAATTTGGTACTACCAGGGAGGCTACCAAGGGGCAACAATTAATGGAAAAACAAACATTGTGCATACTGCAATAGCCTGGCGGATTCACAAAAGCAGACTTTGTGGGCACGTGGCAAAAAGAGCCATTGTTGATGCTTTGGTCTGATAAGACCAGAATAGAGCCTCCTACCTCCTACCACACTAAGCGCCATGTTTTGCAATAGGCCTCATCCTGTGAATCGAAATACAGCTAAAACGACACACAAGTGGCATAATATGCTGCACAAGAAAGTTAAGGAAATATTTAATCATTACAGAATAACATCTAGTCAAATAAACAGGGATATCAATCTGTCCAGTTGGGAAGCATAAGCGATTGTGAATCAATGTCACCTGTTTTGGTGCAAATTAAAGTGACAATAGATGCACTGGAGAGGCAACAGCAACCCAGAAAAAAGGGAAGGGTTTTGCAAGTGGTGGCCACAGACAATTGCTCTCTCCTTATCCTTCCTGACTGATTCTTCTCTAGATTTGAATTTTGCTAGGGTCCTCGTCACTACTGGTAGCATGTGGCAGTACCTGCAGCCCATTCAGGTGACACAGGTAATCCGGCACTTCCAGGATGGCACATCCATATGTGCCGTCACAAGAAGGTTTGCTGTGTCTCCCAGAGCAGTCTCAAGAGCATGAAGGAGATACCAGGAGACGGGCTGTTACACGCGGAGAGCTGGACTGGGCTGTAGAAGGGTATCAACCCAACATTAGGACCAATATCCGTTTTGTAGGACACTGACAGAGCCTTACAAAATAACCTCCAGCTGGTGACCAAACTGTCAGAAACAAAGCCTTTGAGGGTGTCATGAGGGACTGATGTACACTACTGAGACCAGTGCTTACAGGCCAGCACAGTGCAGCCCCACTGGCACTCGCCAGAGGACACCAGACTTGACAGGTGCCCCCTTCTTTTAACAGATGTGACAGATGTAAAAGAGAGATGCCATGGTGAATATGCTGCCTGCAGAAATTCCTGAATCCAGATGTGCCATGCAGGTAGAGACCTATCCAATTGACTCATGGCTCGAATTGCAGTCAAAGATGCCTCTGCCAAATAGTGAGTAAATGGGCGAATACTAATGGAATCCATTGTGTTCTGTTTTGTATTGGTATTTTATTCATTTGGACTGGTTTGGTGTTCATTGGCTAAAACAATAAAATCCATTTGATTTCATGTTTAAGGGTTTAAATCTTCTGAGAGCCCTGCATGGTTTTATTCTGAATGAGTGCTAGGAAATTTAAATTTGAACATTTCGACTGACTGTATATTTGCTGTAAATTTCATATTATAATAATCGTAATCGAAATCCCACTACATGCATTCACGTGGCTTCAGTAAACAGAAGCGACTGTAGCAATGCTTTACCAGATAGACAGAATAGCAACTCATCCTCTATCCAGTGGGTGACACAACAGCTGCTTTCTCCCATCACCAATGCACCGCGGGCAAACCGATGAGTGAAGTCCGTTCCTGGAGCCAGTCCAGGAAAACCCTATCATTTACCGTCCGTCCGGTTTCGCTATTTCCCATATTACTGAATTCCGACTCATCAGAGAACAAGAAGCAGAAACTGTAATACTGTCCATCCAGCCTTCCATTAGTTAGCGTGAAATAATATGAACCCATGTGACCTGGGGTGATCCAGCTGGTCAAAGCTTCAGTCTCCACTGCGCATTCACCCCTGGTGCATACCTGTGTATGTTTGTCTAACAAAAAGTATTGTCATCCACGGCTGTCTCAGTCTAATGACATTAAAAAGCCTAAAAATACAATAGACATCGCAAAACGTTGAAACATCCAATCCAGTCTCTACACACTGTGGCTCTGACGATGATGCCCTCTGAAGCTGAGTGTGATCTGCTTGGGGGTTGCATGCTCTCGTCCCAGACAGGGCGCTAGGGAGCGGCGGAGCTCCAGGCGCGCGTCCTGACACAGGAAGATGTAGAAAAGAGGGTCCAGCAGGGTGTTGAGGCTGGTCAGGCCGTAGCACAGCCGATAGCTCAGGAAGATGGAGCGTTCCAACTCGCAGGGGTCCTCTAGGAGGAGGAGGGAGACGAATCGGTAGCCCCCGACCAGGTGGTAGGGTCCAAAGACAACTATGAAGATGACGGTGATGACAACGAGGATGCCGGTTATCTTATGGCGCTCCTGGTTGGAGACAGAGGGCGAACGCCGGAGGGTGACACCGATGCGGGCAGAGGTGTAGCTGCGGGGAGGGACAAAAGTCAAAGGTCATGTCTGCATCACAAATAAATGTTACATGAAATTTTGCAGATATTTCGCAGACAATAATAATTGTTAATAATAAATGTTGACGTGTAATTACGTGGGTACTGCGTATGAAAGCAGATTTTTATGGCCACCTACAGGTGAACGAGCTCCTAAAGAACATTCGAAACCTCTTTATTTCCCAGTGACGCGAGCCGAGCGAACTGTGTGGCCTGTCTCCCACTCACCCCAGAATGCCACAGGGCAGCAGAAATCCCAATGCCACGGTGGCGATTTTGAAATGGGCGTATCGGGGGCTGACGGGGTACTGTTCCAGACAGAGAAGCCTCTCGCCGTCGAACACGGACGGGAGAAGCCCGCCTAAACAGAACAGGAAGGTCAGCGTCCAGACGGCCGCCCCGGAAACAGCCGCCACCCGCACGGTCCGTACACCGCGACTGCTCAGCGGGTGCACGATGGCCAGGCAGCGGTCCAGCGCTATCAAGCAGAGGAACACCACGCTGGCGTAGACGTTGACGTAGAAGACGTAGCCCACGAACTCGCAGGCCGGACGGCCGTAGGGCCAGCGGTGCGCCGCTTGTAGGTAGAGGATCCACAGTGGGAGGGTGAGTAGCTGGAGGAGATCAGAGAGCAGAAGGTTGAGGATGTAGACCAGCTGGCAGCCTCCCCCACCGGAGCGGCCTAGTTGGTATAGTCCCCAGAGGGACAGAAGATTGCAAGGGAGGCCCAGTGAGAAGGCCAGGCTATAGATGTAGGTAAGTCCAACTGTGTCAGTGTTTAGGGGGAGATAGCAGCTGTTATTGCTGGACATGATGTCTCTGATGGTCCGGTAAGGTCCTTTGAGAAGAGACGCGGTGTTAATGTCCCAGGGATGTTGGTTGTATGAGCGTCTTTGGATTTCTGTCCATTAAATGTATTCAAAATGGTTAACTTCCAGGAGAAAAGGTCTAAATAGATGTGATCGACAGAGGGGGCGGTCTCTAATCAAAATCCATATTTGCGTGTGATCTTTCTGTTTTTCTAATGGCAACCTGTGTCAGGTGTCCATCAACCGTGTCTTCTGCTTAGGATCTGTTGTTCTGGAGTCTCTTGTCCAAGTTGAAAACCTAGAAGAAATTATCATGAAGATGCTCAGAGTATTATCTCACAACACCTTGACAGCATTCAATCTGTGTGCCCATTCAAAGCATATCAGCAGGTGCATGCGATTCATATTCGTTCAGCTAAGTCTCGCAAAAAGCCAGAAAACACAAGAAAGTAGCTTTCTTGAATCATTTCACTCACCTCTCCCATGTAGCGCAACAATCCATACAGAAATGATTGTTCCACCAGTCATTCCCTCCCTCTGTGCTTGGTGACCTGTGTGCCTGTGACTGCTGCAGGAACATAGCGTCTTAACCCCAGGGCCTTGTCTATTCTCTGATCGTTTCCCTAGACAGGAAGCCCACTTATCCAGGCTTTAAGGGCAACATCCTGAGAACGCAAGAGAACGCCTTTCTCCTTCTGAACAAAAACACTCAATCCTCTCCTCCCTTTTCCTCTCTCTTCCCTCTGTTGGCTCCCCGTTCAAGGAGTAAATCAGTGAGAAAGGTGTTGTAGGAGTGTAGGGAAGGAGAAGGTCAATGGTGGCACTGGGGGTCATATGGGTCATGTGTCACAGTTCTCAGGCCACTTTTGTCCTCACATAAAAGAAATCTGAATTGAATCAGTATCACATTCACCTTGATAAAATGTTGGATGGATTACTTTTTGAACCGTTCTCTAATAATCCCTTCATCTGGAGAATAAACTCCATTCAAATGTTTTAACAACGCATATTTTCTGTATGCGAGTACAACCCGCATTGTGTGAGCATGTGAGATCAAGGGATATGAGCATTAGGAATATGTCAGATAAATTCACTTTATGTACGAACAGAAGACTTCAGCGATGATCTTGCCTGTGTGTGTGTGTGTGTGTGTGTGTGTGTGTGTGTGTGTGTGTGTGTGCGTGCATGCGTGCGTGCGTGCGTGCGTGTGTGTGTGTGTGTGTGTGTGCGCGCGTGTGTGTGTGTGTGTGTGTGTGTGTGTTAGTGTGTGTTTCCAAGTAGGAAAGCAGGTGAGCGATAACAGGGAACACTGTTTTTGCGATGAGAGAATCAACCTCTGCACAGGAGGAGAAGGAAATGATTAATAGACAGAGATTACAACCCAACAAAGAGGCTGTGTAAAATCAACATTCAACACATTTAACAAGTCTAATCAAATCCATTCAGTTGAACAACATTATCAAAACATTGTCTTTGGGTGGGACGTTTGAAAAGTAAATATGATTGGCCTCTTGAATAAACAGACAGTTGGAGCTGGCTGATCATCAATGATCAAGAGATGGTTGTTCATTTTTGAAAATGTACCAAGTACCCTTAAATAAACTCTGTAGCTCTACAGGAAAAGTTTCCAACTGCACAATTCAAATTGTTTGAGTTGAATGGCAGCGTGAGACAATGGTGGCTAGGCTGTGTTTTTAACACATGACATCACTGAGTGGAACTGCTCACATACTTTGCTTTGAATAAGTTACCAGACAGAAACCCAATAGGTAGGGTATCAGATCCCAGGTATTATCTTCCATAAGGGCTGTTTGAATAGGGGTTACATGCAGGATCAAGAATTCAAATGGTAATTCTGTCTTCCCTCACACATTCTGACAACATTGCCAGTAACGTGCTTCCAGGTGTTTAAAAGGTTAAAAAAAATCTGTGTGGTGAACAATAATTAAAAATTATTCAAAAGATTAAAGAATAAAATAGGTATTTGGAGAAAATGCTAAGGGTGAAAACCAGTCGTTAAACTTCTCTCTGTGTAAAAAATGTCTAAAATTGGTTGTTAATACATTTAAAAAATGTGCATTTCTGCTTTCCTGGCACATCCCCCCGGATATGTGGTGTTTTGTCATGTTTGTCAGGTTTCTAGGGCAGAGAGATTCACACATATTTGGCCAGAAAAAGAACAGGAATGTTTTCTGCACACCAGCCTGTACACACTGTAGGTCACAGTGTGTATTGAAGGGCAAACAAGGTTTGTTTGAAGAATACATTTGGTGATGTTTTGTTTCATTTCACCAAGCTTCCATGGTATACCGATCACACCACAAGTTGATTGGTGCGTAGTGGTTGTTGTCCTTCTTTGATTGGGCCTTTGGATGTATTTCACAGGTGTTCCTTTTGGCAGATATATTGGTAAATGTACATGGTGTCAACATTATTCCATGATCTAAAATACTACATCTCTGACGGTTCGGAACTTCCTGCTCTGGCTCAGTCCAACCCCTACCCAACAGGACAAAACATTTGGGTTGTTTCACCTTTGGCAAATACATAGCTAGAAGGAGGAGGGCTGTATGAATTACACTCCCTACGATGTGTGCTGGCCGGTACCTCCTCAAAGGTTACTGTAAAATCAGGTGGCATCACAGCAATGTGGACGTTGGGGTATTGATTAAATACGCTGCCTAGTCCATATTGATATTATCAGACAGCAAACAGGGTCTTTACAATGTTCTCAGAAAACACGGCTTTGTGACTTCTCACCAGCAGAGTGCCCACAGGTACACAATAGGAACAATAAATAACAGTTTGTATATTACTGAGAAACCAAGTGCTTGAGTGTCTGACAACAGCTCACAAACTAAAACCATGAGAGACATGTGGCCTAAGTACAGTACCAGTAGAATACATCACCTGTCCTCTCGCCTTCCTCCATGGCATCTGCTCCAGCCTGAGCTCCTGTATATTTATTACTTTTCTATGTAGTACTTCAATAGTATTATTTTTCTCTTTAGTGTTAGTTATTTGTGAAAAGAATCATTTTTGATTCAGGCTTCTTACCCCATGAGTATCTTATCCTTCGGTGCCCTTCTAAAATCTGCAAAAATAAAACTATAATAATATCAAGGATTTTCTCAGGTATTCTCATAATTATTGGAAATTGGAAAATTTTAGTGAATTCTGTTCTAAATGGAAATAAATAAAAAGACTGATAGTTATGGTGCAAGTTAAAGTGAGGGTTGGGGTTTCTCAAAACTTTTAGTCCTGCTTTGTCTTCCTCCTTGAACTCCTACAGCACAGCCTGCTACAGACAAAGACGAAGGCCCAGAGCAAAGCCACGCACGGGACCAGCAGAACCACCCCCACGTCCAGGCTGTAGTAAGAGTACCAGGGCAGGCTGTAGGCATCCGTGCGCAGGTGGGATGCTCCGCCATTTCTGATCACAAACTCAATCCAGAAGATGGCGCTGGCGAGCGGTGCCAGTGGCCTGTCACGGTGCAGACGGGAGAGCT
Organism: Esox niger; assembly: GCA_016801105.1. Classification (NCBI taxonomy): domain Eukaryota; kingdom Metazoa; phylum Chordata; class Actinopteri; order Esociformes; family Esocidae; genus Esox; species Esox niger. The sequence goes on from JACXGJ010002883.1 coordinate 39,225, forward strand.
TCTGCATGCTGTTGCGGTAGGAGGGATTGTCCAGCACATCCTTTAGAGCCTCCAGAAAGTCTTCTGTGGTAAGGGTGGCGGCCTCCAGCACCCTTGTCGCCCCACGGGCCTGCAGCCGCAGGACGTTGTCGAACTGGTCGAAGAGGAGAGGCAGGCCGAGCACAGGGACGCCGTGATAGATGGCTTCGTACAGGCCGTTGGTGCCTCCATGAGCCACAAAGGCACGAGTCTTGGGGTGACCCAGCAGATCGTTCTGGGGGAGCCAGTCCATCAGCAGGGTGTTGTTCCCCAGGGATGCGGGTCTTTCTCCCAGGAACCTCCACACCACCTTGTGGGGCAGTTGGGCAAATGCTTGGGCCACCACTTCGGTCACCTCCTTGGGCAGGGCAGACACTAGTGTCCCCAGAGACATGACCACCACCCCGTGCTCCCCAGAGCTTTGCACGAAGGCCTCGAGGTCAGCAGGGAGCGGCCTGGCTGGACGGCACTGGAAGCCTCCCACGTACACCACGTTGGGCATGGTGGGCCGCGGGAACTCGAACACGAAGTCCACCCTCATCAGCCACAGGTCCGCGGAGCGCTGCATGGAGAACAGGTCAGCGCCGGGGGGAAAGTGACGCCATAGGAGTTCGGCGTAGATCGGTACGATAACCAGCCGCTCCTGAGCGAAGATGGCCAGATAGCGCAGGAAGTTCTCCGTCCTCTGCAGGATGTCCATCCGGTCGCTTAACAGCGAGTTGTACATGGGGACGTAGGACGGAGGTGTTGGGGCGATGATCATGTGGGCCTCGCCTGCGTTGAGCCAGCGGACGTTATAAACTGCGGGAAGGCTCAGGTATTGGGCCAGGAGTACCCCGGCGGGAAACGTTGGATCGGTGAACATCAAATCAAATCTCGACTCCCTCAGTTTGGCGACAAGGACTGAGTCGTCTAAGATGGCAGAGATCACGCGGAGTGCCCTGCCGTGAAACATAGTTAGCATGGCGGCCGTATCCTTTTGCTGCTCTAAGAAGCGGCGGACAGGTAACATCTTGCGAAGAGCCAGTGAACGTTGCATCAGGGCGATGTAGAAGTCTGGACCGACGTCCCCCTCTGCCGGGGGAGGGGCAGGGTGCACAGTGACCGAGGTATAGAGGGGGGAGTTCTGGGGGATGTACCAGCTTTCGGTGGAGCGCACCACGGTGATGTGGTGACCTCTAGAATGGAGATCTAGGAGGATGACCTCCATGTTGATCCAGTGGCTGCCATCCTCAGGGAAGACGAGTATCCTACCCCCTCCATCGCTGTTACCATAGCGACCCCAAGCCAAGACAAGGAGGTAGAGGATTGGTCGAAGGACTGTTGCTTTTGCATTACATGACATCATTGAAGCTGGAGATGAAAGAACAATGATGACAATCAAGAATGTGTTTGTCTTGCAATCTCAGGGACATGTTCTCTCTCCTCTGAGATACACTTTCAGAAAATGTCATGATTTCGTGATCTTTTAGCATGCAGACTACAAGGACTGAGACTATAAAGTTGCATTGTTTATGCAGTCAAATTGCCTACATATGCAACTGGCCCCTATGCAATCGTCCCTTTAGAAAGAATATTGGTTGAACCCCAACAACACCATGAATTATAACACAAGTCTATCTGCGGCAGGATCATTTTACTGTTGTTTTTGCATTTCATTTCTCTCACATTGAGATGCACCCCCCCAGGGTAATGCTCCCTTGTTCCAGGCTGTTTCTTTCTTTGATTCTGGTGCATAACGAATAGGAATGAAGATGTGGGATAGCATCAGCATGAGCCAGGCCACACAAACCTGACTAGACATGCCTTCATTAGGACCAGAGGAACTTTTCTAGTCTGGTCTTGCTCAGGTTGGGGACTCAGGCTAGAATGTGAATCACGCCTATTCTCTGCACTCAACAGATTACACCATGTACTGAAACATCATAGAGCGTCTGATTGCATTGGCTGCAACACTCTCTAACAGCTCCTGTAAATTCTGTCCTTAACCTGGTTGATTGTCGTGATTACGGATGCCCATCATCCAGTGAAGTCCAGCCATCAGTTTATCAAATGCCACACACTGAGATGTTAAATTGAAACGGGATGTGTTTACAAATGAACGTAATTTCTGGGTAATTTTGCTGAGCTCCAGCTGCATTGCGGCGCGAATATAAGCAGTCTCGGTCCGAGTGTGGATGGGCGCCCCAGGTGTGCTGTTAGTGAAAGCCATGCAAAACTCACCGTGACGGGTCACACGAAGACTGTCTCTGTCCCTTGTCCCTGTGGTTTCTCTGAAACATGGGATTCGGTGCACTGGTTTATATAAGGAAAGATCACAGCAACCCACAACGGTCTAACTCCTCCTCTGAGAAGATGAGTGAGGAATTTGGTGTTAGGCCATCCCGGATGATCCATTGAATGTTGTGTTTGCTTTTGTTCCCTTTCTCAAATCTATTTCACTTGAATCCTTATTTTAGGCACGCAATAGACAGAATGTGAAAAAGGGCTTGTGTATTTTTAGCAGTCAGTTTAACATTAAAGCACTGAACAATCTACTGGGGATAAGATTTCCAATGCTGGACAGCCAAAACACCTGCAGTAGTATTGATTTCCATGTAAGGCAACACGTTGATTGAAAGGTGTTTCCTTGACAGGGGTTTTACGAAGCATTTCATGGTTTGTAATTGTGTCACTCAGGACCATTGTAAAAAGATGCTTCATGTGATTTCAATGCCTGTAGGCATACCCGTAGCTCCAGTCCTTGTATGACTAGTTAGGAAACAAAGTAACCCAAAAATAATGCCACCATTTATTTCTCTAATGTTTTTCAGTGCTCCAATTTTGTAAACAGACTATTTCAGACTCCTAAGTCTGAATTTAGGGTCCAGGTCAAGGGTGAGGAATTAACCGAGCATGTTGAAGGGTAACTGCAAATGATTGAGTACTCTGAATGACTACTTATTTACTCTGTCTGATGTTAGCCGTAAAAATGTGAGTCTGAGATTTTTGCGGGCAACTAATGATATGTATTTAACCTCAGATTTCTAGCTTAATGAGTAATATGTTATTTATACTGTATGTACATTCCAAGTTTGAAAACGAGTGGTTTTGAGGAATGGGATGGCAATTTCATGGCGATAGCAAAACCCTGACACTGTGGTCTGTGAGGTATTTCTGTGTGTTGTTGAAGGAATGCTTTAGGTCATTGTCCTGATGTAAATCATACAATGTGTTCCTGTTTTAGCCTCCTAACAGGGCCAGACACCACTTGGTATTCAATGGAGTCCATGATTCCATGTATCCTAACAAAGTTGCCTGGGTTGTTGGAAACAAAACAGATTCAAGGCATTAATGCCTATGCTTTTCTCTGGCACTGACTGCAGATGACAGTGGTCATTGTGCTCAAAGTGTTACTGGTTTGCGCACTGCAGGGGGTGGGGGGTCAGAGCGAAGCTGTTTTAATGGCAATACTTGACTATTTGAAAAAGCCAGTTGAAAAGACTTGTGTGTTTGAGATGGCTGCTATAAGGTCGCATAGATCTACCTGAATTTTGCATGATTTCGGTTTTCCCAACTATTCTGATGAAGAAGGTACAGCCTATGTCAGATTATTTCTCTGTGATTTAGATTTGTCTGTTTGTCAAATATTAATGTGTACCAATCTTTTGGGCTACAGTGTGATGATTGACAACCATTCAAATGGTTATTAATTCATAACACCAGCAACAAAACATTTTAGATATTTTTTAATATCTAGGGCAATATATTGTATTGCTTTCCATGAACGGCAGAGGGCCTAGAAGTACCATCTGACCACGAACCGAAAAAACTGCTAAAATAAATATCCCCTTTCCCTTTCATTTCAACAAGGATTAACATGTGTAAAAACAGTATCAAATTCAGGTTAAAAGTTGAAGTATTCTTTTATTTAAAATATTTTACCTGAATAAACAACATGTTTCTCACTGCTGAGCCAAGCAGAGCAACACTGTAATTGCACTGCTATGCGGTACAACGACCATAGCTACTGAATGACAATATCAAAAGGTAATGCCTAAACCAGCACAGACTGGGTCAACTTGACATGACAAACTGAAAGTAAACACAGGGCAAAGTACAACATGAGTTAAATGCGGATATTAATACTCCAGGATTAGATGAGGGTCAGATGAGTTATACGATATGGACCCCATCTATCCAGTCCATGTTACCGCATTCTATGTTCAAATTGACATGAGTTTGTCAGTTCATTTTCCTATTCAAAGGAAAGTCTCATACATATTTGTATGTATCAAAATCAACTTATCTTTTGTCAATACCAAAGAAAATGTTCCTGCACTATACGAAAATCACAGTTTAGGTTTATTATGGGTTGAGGGTTGACAATCATTACATTTGTGAATTCTTCCAACTGTTAGCACACTGTTTCACATCTACAGCTCTGGAAAAAAATTAAGGAACGTTTTCAGTGCGGAACAGAAGCGTTTAATTTGTAGTGGTCTTTTAATTTTTACCCTTCTGTCCCTCATTCAAAACCTTCCTTTTTGACTTTTTTGGAAAGGAAAGAAAAAGGTGCAGTGGTTTCTTAGTTTTTGTCTGGAGCTGTACATTCTACTGGGTCCATGCCATGTATTGGGGTCCTTGTAGCTTTTTTAGATGACTTGTCATTCCAGTCTCTTGCCTCTGCCCCAGCACCCTGATTCAGAATCAATAAAAAACAGAATTCTTGACATGAATGCATTTTATTCTATTTCAGGGTGTAATGTCATGTTCAGTTTCAGTCTACATGACACTAGCTGACAAGCTTACACTTGCCTAACAGTCAATAACCAAAATGTCAAATGTACATTTCAATTCGATGTAGGGTTTTGTCCCTCCTTGATCCTTTTCGTTTGACATTTCCTTTAAAGATTTAGCGGTGCTTTTATCTAGAGCAATTCGGATTAAGTGCCTTGTTCAAGGGCACGCTACAGTGTCGGTTCTGGGATTGGAAATAGCAAGCTTTCGTTTACAGGTCCGTGAGGCCATCTGTTGCCGCCATGTCTGTTGGTATTATCCTGACCAATTAGATAGGTAAAGTAAAATGGTGAATACAGTGGTTGGTTTCACCAGGCTATAACACTCCCAGGAAAACAACTATGATAATAGAGACTACTCAGTTTTAGCCACTCTTTCTGTTTCTATTGTCCAACAGTGGTTGTCACATTAGTGGTGTTGCCTGGTAGATGGACGTCACTGTTCATCTTCTAGGAACTCTAATTCAGAGGTTTTGACTACCCCACAGGTCCTGTCTGTGCTTGAGGACGAGGTAGACGACGGCTTCTATTAAAGAATGTACGCACCTTCTACCAACAACACCACCTTTGACCCTTTCTTCATGGCGTGTGCGCGTCTAGTGGACTTGGTGTTGACTGGACTGCAGAGAACCATAACGAGTTGCCTCAAGTCCCCCCTGGCTTTGACTCGTTCTTCAAGCAGGACGTATGGCTGATGAGGATGGAAATTGTGTATTATTTGAAGTACCACAGGGAAGACATGGATACTACTCTTTCCTCAAAAAGGTTTACCCATAGGGAAAAGTTATTTTCTAGTGGGTTTTCTAATCCTGGTACCAAGCAAGAGATTATTGGCTCCAGAAAAGAGAGACAGTTGACATTGTTCAGTTTTTTATTTATCTTACAAATATCCCGATTATCATTACTTAATTTTGATTGTCAGTGTGTTACAATAAAATATCCAACAGAATGGAATGGTAAAATGTGTATATGTATCATTTTTAATTCAACAAATGAGAGCATTGGTCTGTGGACTGAATACATGCACAATATACGCGTGCAGATTCAAAGGTCATATTAGAGGCTCAATTCTGCCTGATCACTGGCGGGGAGGAGAGGACCACGGGCTGAGCCATGAGCCCTCCCGACTGGGCGGCCATCATAATGTTTTGACCCGCCAGCATGATGGGCTGGGAGTTGACAACCGTGAAGTTCTGGCTGCGTCTCTTTATCTCCCGGGCTATCTGGCACCAGGAGCAGACGTTGCAGAAGGTGGAATACTTCCAGTCTGCCATCATGTCACCCTGTGGAGAGACAAAATCAACTGTAAATATGCAGTCTGGGAAGCAGTCTGGGACTTGTGGAAATAACTCTTAAAACATCATGTTTTGGTATGAATTTGTGATGGGTTTTATTTACACTGTATGTTTTATCAATATCTAGAATCACTATTATATCTCAGTTGTCTATAGATTTCCAAGTTGGAAAACAAGTTGTTTTGATGACATTGGGTACATGTCCACCTTATCTAGTATCTTCTCAAAAATGTTCTGACTGACTGTAACTTTCCACTGGTTAACCTACCTGAATGCCGTAGCGGTTGCGAACCGCCACCCGCATAGACTTGGACACGGCAGGCCAGGAGGTTGGAAATATGTCCAACAGGGGGAGACAGAAACACTTGCCAAAGTCTGAGGTGACAGTGCAGGCGAAACAAGGGAAACACCAGAAGCCAAAGCAGCCTGATGGTTGGGTGAGAAAGTGCAGGGCATGGAAGACATCTGTCAGCAGTATTTGAGACTCCTCTCACGCATCTTCATCACAGGTAGCACCTTAGCAAGTTATTCTGTATGTATTACAACGTGTTTTTAACTAATAACTGCGATAACATGCCAGATATTTTGTTCAATATGTAAAAACAAAACAATTTCATTTTATTACTCTTTAGGAAATACAAAGACATTTTTTTCTTCTGAAATGCTAATGCAATATAAACTGAACACTGAATATATAAATGGATGAATTGCAGTGGTCTCGAGCCGGAAGGGAAAAGGGGTAACATCAGTGGCGGAGCGTAGATTTCTTTCCCATGGTTGCAAACCCCACAACTAAAAGATAGGCAGATGGCATGGGCCCAGAATTTTCTGCTATGAATGGATGAACAAGAGGACGGACCAACTCACAGATGTGTAAGTCGTCGAAGCAACCACAGACGTCTGTGCTCCACTGGTCATAGTGGACTGCTATGAGACCTACAGTCTGCTGAGGAGGCTGAGGCTTGTTGATTATCGTCGCCATGACAACTGGCAAGCCACTCGTCTGAGGAAGAACGTGAACGAAAAGCAACAGTAAAAAAAAACAATAGACGGTTAATTTTCTGCATTTTTGGCTCTATCTGCTTCCGAGTGCCAACAACCTAAAATAAAATATTCACTTCCCTCACATCTATCACCTGGCTGCGACATGCTCTTTGTTAATAGCTCTGTACTTCCTTCTATTATTCCATTAAATAACGTTTCTTGTTAACATTGGTGAATTCGTATGAAGTGGAGCCACTTCAATCATTCAGTCGTCCCTCTGGAGCCTATATGCTGCTGTGTTCAGTCTTTCAACTATAAAAACTTAGTGTCCATTCTGTTTATTCTCAAACTATAGCGTAGAAGCCTCTGTTATCATGAAGCTTACCAGCTACCTCACCTTGAAACATGTTATCATCCGTCAAACAAAAAGCATGTTAGCCTATACGTCTGGTATTGCCGTTTTTTAAGTCCTCTTGTCTGTAATTGTGACTCTTCATATAATACTCTTACGTGAAACGATTGACTTGGCGTTATCCAACTTTGTTATCCCTTTCCTTTGAATCAGAGCTGGCATTAAAAACCTTATCACTCAGTTACAATTTACGTGTTTAATTTGCATAGGATCCATTTCCCTTAGGAACAATGAGTAAAAACCCTCTGTATTTTTTCCCCACCATGGTGAAATACTCAAAAGGTTCCATTATTACTCATTAAAGGCAAATTAATACTGCAGAATAGAAGTAAAGTATATCAACAAATCTGAAAGTATATGTTTACTCAACAACTTTCTATTTAATGACTTATCTAACTATTTATCTTGTATGTTTCCAAAAAACTATTGGAAAGGGTTTTAGAAATATATTTATAGTAAACAGGTTCAACTTTCACACACACCAAACCAAAGGGCATCTACAATGACATTCAACTGTCAAGAAGGTGGAACTGAATGTCTTTGTCAACCTAACAAAACATACTAAAGGATTGTGAAACATTGAACAATAGACATTCCACTTCACCAGGCGTTTAAAACTGATAGGAGATTAGTGTTGGGTGGGTGACATGACACATAAAAATGCATGGTCTTCTTGTTAATTTTAATGGCATCCCTTGTCTGATTCTTTAGAGCTTCCACAGTTTATTATTAGCTGTAATAAATATGATTAGCACCATTAGATGGACATGTGACAGCATGGGAGGGTTAGTGACGTTACTGAGATCTGAATATTTCTTCCTCAATCTTGATGCCTGGCAGTAAACAAAACCAATGTTTCTCCATCTTGGTTCAAACTGTTAATTCTAGTGTGTAATGTGCCGAAGTAAAGTACTTTTAATCACATGACAAACAGGTTGGTACTTGGAGAATTGCTGATGGTTTACATGGGAATAGATGGAAATAAAATGGGGCACTCTGCTTCACTATTTTATATTATTTCATTTGGTTTGTTTTGTTTTATATGAAGGATGGTTCGGGTTCATGTCAGGTAAAATATGTGCATGCTATTTATGAAAAATAATGTAAGAAAAAAGCAGTTAGCAATTCGTTAGCTTCATGCTTCCTAATTGTAGCATCACTAAACACTAGCAAGCTCTAGGCTATCTTTAGCGCACTGTCTTTATGGATTTAACAAAGATAAATGTATTACATTTTGGAGCACAGGCCTCCAGTCATTAAAAAAAATTCTCTCTACTAGTATTGTGAGCATTCCATATGCAGTAGTAATATAATGCAGCCATGTATAGTTTACAGGAATTTGTTCCATTAAATATATTTTGCTTGAGGTTCTCATTCAATTCCCACAGCATTTCACCTCATTAGATTAGATGAAACTTTATTTTCAATGAACAACTACAAGATACAGTTTGAATCCAAACAGAAGTCCAAATAGAGGAGGGCAGAACATCTAAAAATGTTAAGCATATGTATGTACAAGTGGAATGTATAGATGCATTACATATGGCAGTTCTAAATGTGCAATGGGAGCAAATAGAGGGCAGAAAATGTACCAGTATAATGTATGTAAGTGGGATAAGTAGTTGTACAGGTACAAGTGACAATTTTCAATGGCAATCCGAATTTGTGATTGGGGAAATCGAAGGAGTAGGGTAGCTTGTGCAACTGAAATGCAGGGATATCAGCAATGAGGTTCCCGAGGTAGACATGTACATGTAACAAATGAAAATTAAGAACTATTGTGTGACTGCAGCCATTTGATTTCCTGTTATCCACAATGAGCTCCTTGGTTTTCTTTGCAATGAGGGCCAGGTTATCAGCGCACCATGCCGACAGGTGCTTGACCTCCTCCCTGTAGGCTAACTTGTCATTGTCACTGATCAGGCCTACCACCGTGGTGTCATCTGCAAATTAGACAGTGGTGTTGGTACTGTGTACAGGAACGTAGTCATGGGTGAAAAGCGAGTGCTGGAGGGGGCTCAGCACACAGCCTTCTGGAACAAAAGTGTTCAGTATCAGGGTGGAGGAGGTGAAGTTGTCTAACCTAACAGACTGGTCTGTTGGTTTCGATGTCCAGAGTTCAATTGCAGAGGGGCTGATTCCCAAGTCATGGAGTTTGTTGACCAGCCTAGAGGGGATGACCATGTTGAATTCTGAGTTAAATCTATGAACAGCATTCCCACATGTTGGTTTTGTCCAGGTGGGTCAAGGCAGAGTATAAAGCAGTGGAGATGGCGTCCTCTGTAGACCTGTTTGATCAGTAGGCAAACTGGTTGGGATCCAGTGTTGGGGGGAGGCAGTTAAGGTGGGCCAGGACTAGTCTTTCAGGACTAGTCTTTCCAATCACTTCCGGATGGTGGGGGTGAGTGTGACAGGTCGAAGGTCATTCGGGCTAGACGCAGATGACCGCTTGGACACTAGCACAATGGTTGCGATCTTGATGCGCATGGGAACACCTGCCTAGGCTGGTGACAGGTTGAAAATGTCAGTGAAGACCTCAGCCAGCACCCTAGCACACGCTCTGAGCCATCCGGACCAGCAGCCTTGATTGCATTCACCCTGCTCAGTGCCCGACAACGCATCTGCGGTGTATAGTCTGAGGGGGGGACGTCCAGGGGGAGTTCAGCTTCAATGACTGGCTCTTGGTTGTCAGCGTTGAAGCGAGCGTGGAACCTGCTTAACTCGTCTGTGACGGAGACGTCGCTGACAGTGGGGGTGGAGTTCTTTGGCCTGTAGTCTTTGATGGCTTAGATGCCCCTGCCCCATGCGTCGAGGATCAGAGTTCTTCTGGAAGTGCTCAGTTCTGCAGGTTGTGGTCATTTTTAGCCATCTTGATGCCCCTTTACAGGTTGGCCCTGGAAAAGCTGTAGGCCTCCACATCGCTGGATCTGAACGCAGCGTCGCGTGCCTTTAGCAGTTGTCGGACCTCACTGGTCATCCGAGGCTTCTCGTTGGGGAAGGTCTTTATTAGTTTATGGGTGGTGACATTGTTTTTGCAGGTGTTGATGTAATAGTGAATGGAGAAAGCATGTTTCAATGTCCATATGGGAGTCAAGGGGGGCTTGTGTTGAAAACAACCTCCAGTCTGTGTGTTGAAACTGGTGATGTAGTAGTGAGTTTGGCTCCTCTGGCCACACTTTGACTGACCTCACTGATGGTTTCACCCTTTTAATGAGGGGTAAATACTTAGGGAGTAGAAACAATGAGAGGTGGTCAGACTGACCAAGGTGGGGGAGGGGAATGGCTTTGTAGGCCTCTGGAATGTTTGTGTGCACCTGGTCCAGTGTATTGTCTCTGAAGACATTTTGATAGAATTTAGGAAAAAATGTTTTAACATTAATAGTAAAAGCCAACTAATCCAAAATAAAATTAAAACAAAAGTTGCATAGAACATACAGTAAAAGTAAAATAATGCACACAACCGTTAAATATATGAAAGATTTTATTAAGAAAATAAGGAAAAATATACACCCCTTTTGTATGGATAGTCTCCTTTTGTATGGATAGTCACCTTTGTATGGATAGGTAGCCATATTGAGACATACGATATCTATTATGTATGGAAACTGAACTACATCAAACAGCTTATCAAATAACACAATAATGTTCTAAACGTTGGTTTTACAAATATCACTGTCAATAATTGCTCATATTAGCACATAATAAAGACCAAAATTGGGGCCCATTCTAAGACAATTAGATATTAATTAGATAGAATCACATGACCATACATTTTTTGTGAGAAATTATACTGATCAATGATTAAGTATTTAAAACATACAAAGGATGATTAGTAAACATCTCATTAATCTTATGACTCGTTATAAAATAATAAATTTAACAGTAAATGTGTGAAATATTGGAGTAATGTTTAACAATTTGCCTGTAGATTTCATGTAGTCGCATGCAGAGTTATGTAAACTCTATGTCATTAGTTATTAATGTATAGTGCTACCACATTCATTATCTACATTCTTGACTTTTTCACATTTTTGTTATGTAACTGCATCTTGTTTGCTGTTCTACTCCAAACTTCACTATTTCCTTTGTAATACCTTTCGTTTGATTATTAGAGAACAAAAAAAAGATTATTTACTAAATCAAATGAATATTCAGAACAGGTGGCATTGTTAATGGTTAATCCAATAATTTTGAAAGGCATGATGAATCAGAAGCTATAGAGGTGAAAGCCTTGAGGGCGTAGTCAGATTTTGGTTATACAGTTTGACGATGCTCCAGGAACACACTGAACCAATTTATCTTTAACACTCGTAGCTACGTCTATATCAAGTGCGCCCCCTGCAGGGAGGTGAGAGTGATGCATCTAATCAAGGACTGGGTCGCTTGAAGATATGAGTGGGCATTTCAAGAGACAATAGCTCGGACTTTCGGAACGGACGGCACAGGAAAGTGAGCGTACAAGAATGCTAAGACAGAAAGAAGGAGAGGTTTCTGCAATTAAAAACGTACATACATTGTACATTTATACATAAATTAGATATTCAGTAGGTTTGGAGACGTATTTATATGCATATATGTATGATTATTTAACTTTCATACACTTATCATTTAAAGAGCGACAGTGTAAATACATTTAGCAGGCTAAAAGGTTGAACTGAATGGGAGTTCATCTTAAAACAGCATAGTATAAGATTGTGATAGATCACATAAAAGATATTCCACTTAACCCAGATGCCCTTGAATCTGACAGATCAGTTTTTGTTGGTGTACACAGAACCCTGGAGTGAGCGAAGCTGAATGGGGACGTGTCTGGAGACAGTGAGAAGTGATAATGGGAGAAACAGCAGTGGGAACACAGAATACTAACAATTCGATTTTCCATTATGATTGGCATGTTTGGTATTTTATTGACATTAGTTTTGGCCGGCAGTTTTACCGTTTGATGAGTAATCAACAGTTTGCTTGTTCGCATCCCCGAGCCGACAGCAAGACACAAAAAGCTGTGCATCTGCCCTTGGGCAGACACTTTACCCCCTCGAGTGCGCGTTGACAAGAGTGATGGGCTGTTGACGGGTCTTCATCTCCCGAGACATTTGACACCAGGTGCAAGGCAAGCAGAAGAATGAGTAGACACAGTCGTTACACATGGTGCCCTGATGGAAGGAAACAGACACGTTAGAAGTCACAGAAGATTCGAGGAGATACAGAGATACATGATCAGTTAAAACAGACAACGCTCTTCAAACAAGGACCATGACGAACATTGGATCAGACATACGCACTGTGACATCATTAGAACATTCCTACCCCTGGTTAGCAGAACCAGGTGTGGCAAGTCGTGAAAATGTTAGGCCAGACAAAATAATCAAATCAACAAGATACAAAAGGTAGGGAGGATTCAGCAAAGTACTTGTCGGTTCCTTCATAGAATAAGTACATAGTAATACATGATTTTAATTGTTATGTATCACATATACGGTGTGTTACGCTTTCATTTTTCCAAGGAGAGAAAGACGTAGGGAGGAATGTGTGAAATTAGCAGGTTCAGAGTGGAACCCGTTCCCCTGAAATCTGGTCTAGTGGCCTAGACCTCTAATCCATTATAAACAACGTGTTTAGATTAATAAAAACGAGTGTATTCGTGTGGGGATGAGTGGACGTTTCAGTTGTGCACAAGGAAATGGAAGCAGTTCACGGCTGCGAGGGGAATATTGTGAATTACTGGAGTGATAGAGGGACTAATTGTTGTCAATTACGAAGCACTACACATATTTACAGTCTTTGATACGTTCAACTAGGATATACATATCATTTTTCAGTACATTATATTCTTATGCGTTCTTTTAACAAGGTGTTTAAAAAACATTATTTCACCACTAGTCATACAGACCTGGCGATTTTCCATGTCAGATCATATGATTAGGAAATACTGATTAGGAAATACTCAGGGCCGTAGTGAAAGACATGCGCTGCTGAGTCAATACATATAAATGAAAGCCAACAGGCTTCAGATGGTCGACTTCACCACACGACATCCTACCTCGATGCCGTAACGGTGACGCATGGCCACCCTCATGGACATGGTGATGGGAGGAATCAAGCCATAACCATCCAGCAAGGGCAGACACAGGCACTCCCCAGCCTCTTTGGACGTTATACAGGTAAAACAGGGAAAGCACCAGAATGCCAAGCAACCTAAACAAACATATAGAGGATGACAGTGAAAAACACATTGTGTTGATATAGGGGGATCTGTCTCAACAAAGTACTTCTTCACCCATGGGATAGGCCTTAACAAAGTACTACTTCACCCATGGGTTTGCTTAAAACAAAGTACTACTTCACCCATTGGATAACACTAAACAATGTACAATTTCACCCATGGGATAGCGCTAAACAAAGTACTGCTTCACCCACTGGATAACGCTAAACAATATACAATTTCACCCATGGGATAGCGCTAAACAAAGTACTACTTCACTCATGGGATAGGTCTAAACAAAGTACTACTCCAACAATTGGATAGCTCTAAACAAAGTACTACTTCACCAATGGGATAGCTCCAAACAAAGTACTACTTCAACCATGGGATAGCTCTAAACAAAGTACTACTTCAACCATGGGATAGCTCTAAACAAAGTACTACTTGACCCATGGGATAGCTCTAAATAAAGTACAACTTGACCCATGGGAAAGTTCAAAACAAAGTACTACTTGACCAGTGGAACAGCTCTAAACAAAGAACTACTTTACCGATGGGATAGCTCTAAACAAATTGCCATTGTATTTATTGATACAATACAAGCAGTTTGTCAACACAATACAACTTGACTTTCAACAGACACAAACACACTTACAGGAAGACATATCATTGGTGCAGTCACAGATTTCAGAGCTCCATTGGTTCGACGTGACAGTCTGAACATAGGGCATGGGCTGCTGGATGACCATCTTGTTTGACATAATGGCAGCTTCTGTGGAGAAAAAACAATGTATGACAGAAGTCACAAACCGCCAGCAATAAACATCCATAGATGCATCATGATACTGTTGGTAATAGCTTCCATGGCTATTCTCAAAATAAACTGTAGCCATAAGCCCAATGCTATGAGCTGATTGCCTGCAATCTAAGCTTCTCCACAGTGATTAAATGTGATAAAGCAGTAGTGTTAGTTAAAATCGCTTGATATTTTTAACAGCCTGTTTGTGAAAAACAGACTATTAAATGAACCGCAAAAGTCCTAGGAATAGGAGTGGTTCCTTTGGCAGGAGCGAGTTTCGTTACAAACGAACAGCAGAATGAGATCCATTTCGTTACAAACAAACCTAAAATAAAAACATAGGTTTAAATTAGAAATCCATGCATGTTTACCTGAGTCTTCTTCAGATGAGTATGAAAAAAGACAGAATGACAGAAACTAAGTTAGTGTGACTGACTATTTGTAGGAGTGAACTGGTCCATCCAGGGGCAAAACTCAAACTAGTCCGTCTTGTTTGTCCAAATAGTTTTAGACAGTGAAACAGGCTGATAGGCCTCATCATGTCATAAACATTTACAAATGGTGTGAACTCCAAGTTCTGAGTAACTGTAAACACAGTAGACCTTTCACATATGTTTAATGACGACCCTCAGGGCCTTCATTATACTGTGCCTTCATGATACTGGCTGTCCTAACACGTTGTAGGCAGTCAGGTCATACACCAAGCAATCACAAATAATATTAAGATGCTAGGGGCAAAACAGTCAATCAAATTTATGAATTTTTCTTCACTGTTCTTTCACTGCATTCTGTCAAAATAATTATTTAGTTGCGCTTGTGATGAAGGTCTCTTGGTAAACGTCACAAAAATGAAAACCAAGAAAAGTATAGCATAATTTGGGCTATCTTTATGGACACAGATTAAACCTTGTCATGGACAATTTCTTAGACCAGGACTATACTTACTCTGTGTCCTTGAAATAACCCCTAAAATAAATATAAAGTATCCCAATCTTTGCTTTGTAGTCTGAAGTGTCTGATGGATAGCCATGCCAAACAAGCTCCATGAAAAAATATAACCCTAACCCTAGTCTAGAAAGTGCAGTTTACTTATCTAGAGTATCTTATCTATATCAGCTAGCCTAGCAGGGGATTCCAGGGCAGTAACTTACCCTAATCTATTTGGTATTAGCTATACCCTGATTGTGCTAATTGTAAGAGGGTGGGTTAAACTGACATTGATCTGTATGTTAACATGTTTTACCAAGAAACTACCAGAAAACCTGTAATGTAAATATTTCTTTAGAAAATGGCTGCATTTATCTCACTTCTGTGTTGAGTGTAGCTTTAAACAATAAACCTTATGGTACAATTAAACAAATTGAATACTCTTCCCTTCCTGGGAAATCTGGCAACATAAAAGACAACTGTTAACTTAAACAACAGAACTGTGTTATCGCAGCATCTTAGAAAAGTACCGTTTTGATTCCTGACATTCTGAGCGGGTAGGGCTCCTTTGAACCGCTAACTCATATTTCCGTTCCATCGAGTAAGTGGCCTTATTGTTTTGATGATGTAATGTCTACTCCACGCATTTACTGAGCACCTTCATCCAAAGACATGTTTTTATTACACTATAAAACTACTTAGAAAACATTAGGCATTACAACCCTGTTTCCAAAAAGGTTGTGAGGTTGCATACAATTCTAATAAAAACAGAATGCAATGATGTGCAAATCATCTATCCCCGTACTTAGTTGACAATAGTACAAAGACCACATATCAAATGTTGATATTGAGAAATGTTGTTTTTTCAAAAAATCAATTTGGAATTTGATGCCTGTAACGCGTTCTATAAGAGTTGTTCATCGCAGTGTTGCGTCACCACTTCTTTTAAAAACACTCTGTAAGCATTTGGGAACTGAAGAGACCAGTTGTGTGAGATCCTCTCACCATCCACGTCCTTCGACTGCACCTCCACGCCCTCCACCTGCAAACATGACACACTCACAGCTTCTCGCGATGGAACGGATCTCCCACGTCAGATCGCAATGGCCAGAGTCCTAGACACCTGTTCCCCATCCACACTCCCGATATATAGTCAACCTCTGCACCTTCCCCTTGGTGAGGTATCCGGTTGTATTCGTTACAAATTGCTGTACTTTTGAAGTGAATGTATGATATAGGATTTCAGCTGCTCAACAGTTTGAGGTCTCTTTTGTCATACTTTCTGTTTCATAATGTGCTAAATGTTTTCAATGGATGACAGGTCTGGACTAAGTTAAGCACCCAAACTCCTTTAATACGGAGCCATGCTGTTGTAACACCTGCAGAATGTGGTTTGACATTGTCTTGCTGAAATTTGCATGGCCTGAAAAAAACAGTCTGGATGGCAGCATATGTTGCTGCAAAACCTGTATATACTGTTCAGCAATAATGGTGTCAAGTCACCCATGCCATGTGCACTAACACACCCCCACACCATCATGGATGCTGGCTTTTTAATAAGAAGCCGAATGGTCCCTTTATTTCGTTTTCAGAAGTGTTCCTCAGCCCATATAGTGATTTCCACTACAGAATTGTGTCTGTTTCTAATGAAGTGCCGTCGGAGGGCCCCAAGATCACGGCCATCCAACATTGCTTTTCAGCCTTGTTCCTTGCGTTCAGAGATTTCTCCAGATTCTCTGAATCTTTTAATGATTAAATGACCCATAGATGAAGAGATCTTCGAACTCATTGGAATTTTACGATGAGAAGCGTTATTCTTAAATTGATGCACTATTTACCCGCTCAGTCTTTCACAGAGTGGTGAACCCCTCCCCATCCTCTCTGGAAGGTTTTTTATACCCAATAAGTTAGCAACAGGTCAGTAACATGATTTGTAGTGTTCCACCAGGTTTTTTGCATTACACAAACGTTTCCAGTCTTTTGTTGCCTTTCCCACATTTTTTGAAACGTGTTGATTGCAACAAATTCAAAGTGGCCATGTATTTTTCAAGAAACGATAAAGTGCCTCAGATTCAACATTTGATATATTGTCTTTGTACTATTTTCTGTTGAATATAGTGTTCAAATTATTTGCACATCACTGCACTGTGCTTTTATTTACATTTTAAATAACTTTTTTTCCGGACTGCGTAAGCGTAGCAGGCCAAGAAGAGCAAATGTCTCTTACTGAGTGACTGCCTGGCTGTTGGCTGACTGACTGACTACCCATTGTTAAATAGCTTAGTGGATGGTGACGTGCACTCCCATGTGAGAGACTGGTTTTTGATCCATGCCTTGGGCAGTACAAAGTACACATTAGGATTTGTTCAGGATAGACAAATACTTCGCTGGCTACAGGCTTCAGTAGCCATTTTTACTAAGCCTAAAATAAAATTGTTTCCGTTTTTATCGCGACTATTTCTGGTGGATTTTCTACGTCCGCATCTGTGCATGCTTTTGGGGTAATATAGGCTAGATCACAACACATTGGACAGTAAAATTCGAGGGGTTTCCATAATTCTCTCATATTTTCACTAGACGAATAAGTCAGTTATTGTCGCCTAATAATTTTATCCTAATTAATAAGGTTATTTAGGTTTAAATAAATACCACATATAATTCAGACTTTCATCAGACTAGTTAAAGTTATCTTTCTCTCACACTTTCTCTTGTGCTGCAACGGATGTATGTAAATATTTCAACAAACAAAACTTAAAGAAAAATCTAAACAAAAAACGGATCAATTTACGTCGCAATTATTGTTGGTTGAACAACTACTAGCTAGCATGATAAAATAGTATTGTTAGATAGCAAAACATGCTTTGCCTTCATTCTTTCTCACTATAACTAGGGACACAGTTGTGGCAACAATATTGATCGCAACATCTAAACGAAATGAGAATAATCTGTGTTTTAGATGAAAAGTTAGCTAATTATTGTACAAATACAAACAAACGTCCGGTACCTTCAGCGTGTGTTCCTATGGTGATCTACACTAAAAAATAATCAGTTTCGCGCACCAAGAGTTGTTTCGCGCGAGGTGGTCAAACCGAAAACCACCTGTACTTCTCGTACAGCTCGTCTGCATATAGAGCAGATTGGTGCCTCCGGTTACCATGACAGTGGTATTCCGCAAGTTGCATGCACAACGAGATAAATACCTAATACCTTTAAGAAAGACGATGTATTCTGACAAATAATTTGTCGAACAAAACGTTTAGAATTGTGATTTTTTTCTTGACCTGTTGGGAAAGATTTTGCTTGGAATCATTGCGACATATATGTTCACAGTGTGCACTCAATTGTAAACCAAATTCCTTTAAATTGAGTCATTCACTTCAAATCATTCATCTTCTGCCTGTCAATCGCCGATTTTTAACGTCTTTCATCTTTTCCTTTTTCACATTTCCTTTTTAACTACATCTTGTTTGTAGCCCCCTCAATGACACCTTTTCCTTTTAAGTTCCAGTCCATTAAAATGTCAAGTTCCAGTCCGTTAAAATGAATTAGTCCACAACAGATGTTTGTTACAAAGATATTTTTATAAATACAGAAGAAGCTGCTTTGTTTATTGTTATTCCGGTCATGTTGGCCTCCATTAACAGCTGAACCAATGTCCCTTCATTCCTAGCTCTGTCTATATCAAGTGTGCCCCCTGCAGGGAGGAAAGGTTGGCGAATCCGGTAGAGGAGTGGGTGGAGGAAGAGAGGGAGGAGATTCTGGAGTTGGTGTTGGCGGCCCCAGCGGCTCGTCTCTTGAGTTCACGTGAGATCTGGAGCCAGGAAAGAGGATAGCAGCAGCAGCCGTAGATACAGTCACTCAGTACACTCCCCTGAGGGAGATTGATAAGAAGAGGGAGAGAACGGAGAGGGAGAAAGAGGGGGAGTTAGAGAGAAAGAAAGACAGCGGAGATCTCGAACTCTGTAGGTGGTTATATGCTAACAATAAACATGGTATTGACTTAATGTTGTTCAGTAGTTCATACCACGTTCAAAATGGTTGCATAAAGGAATGATCACCCTGGTGTGGACTCGTTGCTCTACATTTTAAATTGGTGCTTTGTTTGCTTTTTAACATGTAAAGTGAGTCAGTAATGAGAATGTCTGACAAGTGCTTTTTATTAATGCATCAGCCTCCGTTTTCTGTGTTAGGGCACCCTCTGGAGGCAGACATATGTATCACAGAGCAGGACAGTAATTACAGATAGGAGCTACTCGGGTTATGAAACAGGCCATGGAACATGAATTATCAGGGATGCCACCAGTCTTTCAAGAAACACAGGGCTCGGGGAGGTCGTCCTGGGCTGAGCACGAGATAGGAGTAGACAACAGCAGGGCCATGGGGTGACAAAACCAGGACTGTAGACAACACCAGGGCTATGGGGAGACAACACCAGGACTGTAGACAACACCAGGGCTATGGGGAGACAACACCAGGACTGTAGACAACACCAGGGCTATGGGGAGACAACACCAGGACTGTAGAAAACACCAGGGCTATGGGGAGACAACACCAGGACTGTAGACAACACCAGGGCTATGGGGAGACAACATCAGGACTGTAGAAAACCCCAGGGCTATGGGGAGTGTGATGGAAATTTCATCGATAGACACTCAAAGGAGTAAGACAGAGACAAAATTCTCTTGGCACAATTAGCAGTTTATTTGCAAATAGAGAGACGCGTCAAATGCTTACCGAATTATCATTTGAGGAGTCTCTAAAGTAAATGACATGTACAGCTCGTATTTATAACAGTCAAAGGGGTGTGGTATAATGCTGCACCTCTGTGCTAACTCAATAGAATACATTCCTTTTTTTCTATTACCACCTAGGCCTGACACAAAGGGCATACTGTCCTTTTCCACATGGGTAAACTCTTCAACTCATTTAGGGCTTACAGCATCCTGCCATATTGTTCCCTGTTGTGTTTACCTAAAGGGACAACTGCCCCTACCGTCCCCCACAATCACATTCCTAAGGAACAAAGGACAGATACCCTTAATGGTTTAGGCAGTTGAGCAGATGGTCAGAGAACCTAATGATTCTCTGAAATAATACAGATGCATGTCACAACCAAAGACCAGAG